>BSQZ01000076.1:435000-462500 GCA_033239005.1 Lamellibrachia satsuma | reverse complement strand
CACACACACACACACACACACACACACACACACACACGCACACGCACGGTCGCGCGCACACACACATACACACACTCACTCACACAGACACACATACACACACACACACACACACACACACACACACGCACACGCACGGGCGCGCGCACACACACATACACACACTCACTCACACAGACACACATACACACACACACACACACTCACACACGCACACGCACACGCACGGGCGCGCGCACGCATGCACACACGCACACACGTGCATTTGTATGTGTATTTGTATGTGCGAACGTATATGTATTTAGGTGTGTATGTGGTGTATTTATGTGTACATGTCCACGTACACATGCCCATATACACTAGCCCACCCACACTCAATAGTGCACACTCTCCGTCGTCTAGCTGCAGCTTAGCTTTAATGTGATCGACTTGTTTATTCTGTGTGCGTATATGTACATGTGTGTCTCTGTGCGTGCGTGCGTGCGTGCGTGCGTGCGTGCGTGCGTGCGTCAACCGCGATTTCGCGCCACGTTGGCCGTCATTCCACGGCCTTGTTTCGTTGACACCAGCCCCAGACCCGCCCCCTTCGACAGTTTGACGGCGACCGCGACCCTAAACACGGGTCTCCACTGTCAGTGCCATTGTGCCGCGATTGTTCTACCGGAACGACTCTCCTTCGTCCTGCTACGGCGTCCCCGATTGGGCCCGCGCGTCCGCCTTCTTGGTCCCGCTCTCCCGTTCTGCTATCAATCACGTCTCGCATGGCTTGCCGCCGGCGTCTCTCTCTCCAATCGGCGACGTCGATCGCCGGCGGTGAACGGTTCTGCCGGCGTAACACGCTCCGATATCGGCAACGAGTTCCGCCCGGTTAAAAAAGTATGTCGGTCCGCACGAAAGAACCAGGCGCCGACGTCGACCAATCGGCTCGCGATTCTCAGTTCCGGCGCCGTGTCAGCGAATCGCCGTCGGCGACGCATCGCTGCGTTCTCGCCGTCCGCAATCAGGCGTCTGAAGTTCGACAACGCGATTGCGCCAATGCCCGGCGGCGCCTTAGCGTTTTCTACGTCCGACCGCTGAAGAACCTTCTTCTTCGTCGGTCGCTGTAGCGGCCGATTCCGTGTTCGACGTCGAATAGGTCGTTGATTTATTGCGGACTGGTGCGGATTTTACTGAATGCTCGGCGATTGGACGCACTGGGAGAGATTGGCGGGGCGGATCAGCGCGCGGCCGCGGCAGAGGCCGGCCGGTCGGTGCCATGGCTCAAGTGAGCCCCATTACGACGACGGAGAGCAACAGTAGGAGACTTGCTAACGGCGGCAGTGCGCATTACAAACGCGGCGCCGACGAAGGGACGGATTCGGGTGGTCGCGGCGACAAACCTTCACGACGCGACATGCCGTCGGCTTTCGGCCTGGTCGAATCGGAGGTTTGTGTGTGCGTTTGTGTGTGTGTTTGTGTGTGGGTTACGGTTCGAACGCTGGTCGCTATTAATCATGCCGTCGTATACCTGTCTTGCTGCCGTTGCTAGTGGCGGTACTGCCCGGACTCGTACGGTCTGTGGCGGCTCACGGGATGTCGCCGCGAGGGGTGCTTGAGTGGCGGGCGAGCGGCGGTGGAGGCGGCAGGTTCCGCGGGTCGCCGGCGGCGGTATCGTCCGCTCAACAGAGGCGGTCGTCTCGTAGCGTGCGCCTTGTTATTGTCAGTCGGGTCTCATCAGGAGCAAGACGTGTCCGACGGATTGGCAGGTTCTTGTCCCGGCTCTCTTGCGTCGCGAGATAATCCTCGTGGTATATTCGTTTCTGGCGTCATATGCGTATGGGTCTCGGTGATAGCTCGCTCCGGTTTTAGGGTAGGTAGTGTGATATAGTCGCGTGTCACCCACGCATACGCGGTGTTTACGGGTGTGTAAGATTGTTTGTGCACGTCGTACGCACGCGCGAATTCACGCACTTACGCAAACATCTGCAAAATTCTAGCGAGTGTCCAGTTTGTGTCCGGCAGTTATGACAACGCTGTCCATTTTGTTGTCTTAATTAGACAGATGTATCAGTATGGGTGACGAATTTACCTGGCTGCCGTGTAACCGATGGTGCGTTTAGTGGTCAAATAAGGGAAACGGGTGATTGTGGGAATGCATTAAAATCGTAAATGAAATGCTTTCAAAATCAGAATATCCGTATCTCCTTGTGCCAACGTCAACGTGTGCACGAATGTGAAAATGTCTGAATAACGCGTATACCCGAATGCTTGTGGGCAACTCAGTCAAATACCTGCGCGTGTAGTAGTTGTGTACGTGAGTGTGTATGTGTGTTTATGGGTATGTAATTATGTCTTTGTTGCGTCTAACGCTATGGATGTCACGCAACCCCAAGACGTCACTAGAGACGGGTAGACGTTCGCTGAGTCATTCATAGATCAGTAACGAATTTCATGATTCTTTGTGTACAAATGCAGTTTCGCGGGGGAAGTTAGTTCTGTGCGAATGCATGTAAGTGTCTACGCAGTTTGGACTGAATTTTGTCCGGTCAGTTTAATTTGAACCTGACGATAGTGGTTTTTCGTGTGATGGTATTTTAAAACTGGTGCGTTTCAACACGTAACTCTGGTTGTTGTTGTTGTTGTTTATGTTGTTGTTGTTGTTATTGTTGTTGTTCGTGTTGTTGTTGTTGTTGTTGTTGTTGTTGTTGTTGTTGTTGTTGTTGTTGTTGTTGTTGTTGTTGTTGTTGTTGTTGTTGCTGCTATTTCCAAGGAGCGTGATTATATCAAATGAACTCAAATTGTTAGTTGTTATAGCGAACCTAATGGTGAAAACGTCTGATGACGTTCAGGACTCTACCGATGTCATCCGGTGCGTGAGTGTGTGTGTGTGTGTGTGTGTGTGTGTGCGTGCGTGCGTGCGTACGTGCGTGCGTGCGTGCGTGCGTGCGTACGTATGTGAATGTGCTAGCCTCTGTGTGTTTGAGCATGCATGCGTGTGTGTATGTGTGCAACTGTTTGTACAAACGTAAATATTTGTGTGGCGCAGATAGTTGCTGTATAGCATTACCCCACAACTGAAGGATCAAGAAGAGAAATAACTTATATGAAAGAAGTTAGAAAATTCAATAATTTATTTATTTCGTAATTACATCATTTAAGCGTGTCTTTACCCAACTGTTTCTTGTCCTAATGTCCCTCTTGGTATTTCAGGAGCGGCGAGACTTGACCGCTGCGCACGGCGCACTGGAGCCGCTAGGTGGTTCTGGCGTCGGCGGCCCGGCGTCGTTCGCCAACACGCACCGGTTACGTCACACCCCGACGACGACCGACTTCCAACCGCCCTACTTCCCTCCTCCCTACGTTCCCCAGCAGCCCGTCGACTACCCCCATCCTCACGTCAACACGGACCCGTACCTGGCATTGAACCCCTATCAGCCCCATCACCAGCAGTATGTCACCCAGAGTGAGCGTCATCACATCCTCGCCACAGACGTGCTCCAGCGCAGCTTCGCCAACGCGTACGACTCTCGGCGCAGCGACTACGCCCCCGTGTCGCGACCCGACGTCCTCATGCCGCCCCGCGGCCCGCACGACTTACACGAGTCGCCCTACCTCGGCATGCCGGGCGGCGGCCTCACCGGCATCGAGGACGCTCATGTGAGTTGGCTTTCGGTTTCGCGTTGTTCTTCGTCGTCTTATGATGTGTATGTGTGTGGGGGGTTATAATGAAACAAACAAACAAGGAACGAATAAGGAAATACACAAGCAGATGTATAAGCAAATAAACAAATAAATACGGAAATAAATAAAATAAACAAATACATAAGCAAATAAATATGCATATACATAAAGTAAATGTGTACGCATATATATATATATATATATATATGTATATATGTATATATATATATATATATATATATATATATATATATATATATATATATATATATATATATATATATATATATATATATATATATATATATATATATATATATATATATATATATATATATATATATATATATATATATATATATATATATATATATATTAATTAATGTCAATAATGTTATTGATCATGTCAGCAATAGTCTGTCTGAAAAATATTAACAATTACTAATTATTATGATAATATGATTATGATGTCCAGTTATGAAGGTAGACGAGTCATACAATGATTTCGTTTAATGTTAATTTATTTATATATGACTATCGGAATTATTAAATACCATTACTTATTGTATCAACCACAACTATGTTTATTAAAGTAAAAACGACAACAACTACAATATAACAATACTAGTAACAAGACACACTACACACAAATGTTATTTTAACAAAAAAAAATATTTTACATCCCATTATTACCGTTTGGACGCACGACGCCTGCATATGTTCGTGTTTTGAGACACACGGCTGCGTGAGCCACACGTACACTACAGTGCAGGTGGATGTACGAGCCGGATCAATAAACTACTGCAAAAAACGCTGATCCAGACTACGCTATTCAGAAGCTGCGGCTTTAATTAGATGCGCGTAAGTTAATTATTGATGACTTTCCGGCGGCGAATTAAAACGTCACACTGCTGCTATGGCCCGGTGTATAGTTACTGATACCACAACTAAAATGGCCGAGTGTTGCTATAAAGACAACACGACCAAACTGGCCGGGTGCAGTTATTGACACCACAGCCAAATTGGCTTAGTACGGTCAACAACCTGACACTTTTTAAATGGCATTGATTCTCCGAAATAGACACCCGCCGCAAACGAGCAGTGTCCACGCCCGCTAACGAAAATCACACGCAGGACGATAACGCGTATATTATCTCGACAAAGCGTCGCTGTCGGAGATAATCGTTTCGTCCGCGCGCCGTCTTTGAAGTTTTCGGTGCGACATTTGTCACAAACCGCGGCGTTGCGCGCGTTCGGCATTGTGCGGCTATTTATGGAGACAACGCACGAACGGACAGCGCATTCAGACTTATCGTGCGTGCAAGAAGTGTTTTATTTCGCGATATAATAACGGTAATCGAAAAACAACAATCGCCACGCCGGCACCGCACTTTGTAACGCTGCGCCGGTTCCTTACGCCGAAACAAATCGACGCCGATTCATCTCGGACGGGCCGTTTTGATAGACCGGAATCAACTTCTCGATAAATCTCGCGCCGACAATCAGACTGCTGCACACTCTACTAAGCCGTTGACGGATTTGACAAATTTGCCCGAAAAGGGAATCCCTCACTCGATCGCGTACGCTGAAAGCCGTCAAAATGCAAGTCTGCAGGGTCGTTTTTATATCGTAAACTCATGTCATTATTAACTCTGTATATATACACTCTAACATACTGGCATGAAACGAAATTTATAATATTATTTGACCGTTATATGTTTATGAATATCGACCTGTCTTTCAACATGGCATATAAACATGATATTCGCGATGAAACTGAATAATATATGATGTTACGATAAAAAGATCACACATTGTATCTTTAATTCCTCGCATTTGGATGCTGGGATATGCATGACCTACATGCCTCTATATAGTAATATATAGTTTCAAAAAATATGACTGTTCCGCCTCAGCTCCAATAATCACCAACACGCTACCCGGACCTCTCGAAGCTTCAATAATCACCAACACACTACCCGGACCTCTCGAAGCTTCAATAATCACCAACACGCTACCCGGACCTCTCGAAGCTTCAATAGTTACCAACACACTACCCGGACCTCTCGAAGCTTCGTTGTGGTTACGCTTTTTCCACAAAGCGCAAAACAAGACAATTGAATCGTTCGTGGTTTGAAGGCGTACCGATGCGAAGATGCCGGGGCTTACAACCGCTGCGGCTTCGCAGCAAGTCAGGCAAGGCAAGCACGCGAATCTCTCGAGGCGCTGTTACGTCCCTTCTGAGCTTATCAAGGTTCACACTCGGGTGAATTTTACCGAGACAGCAGCCCCTGTTTCCGTACCGGAACAACGAGTCCACGCCGCGCGCCAATATGTCCGCGTAGAGCGGAATAAACCAGATTAAACGACGGATCGTCTGCAGTGATAACGATGCGTATAGCATCGATAGCACCGACGGACCTCGAGGCGCAGATGTTAGCAGCGCGTGCAATGATTTTGCCGCCAGCGTCTGGCTTGATCTATATTATACTGAAATATGCTGCTGTGCAAGGGCACGAGTTTGCGGCTGTAAAATAGACGCACACAATTTAGCACAATTTAGCCGTATGACATCACGAACACCATCTAACCGAGTGCATTATATATAACGTTATTGAAACCACGATAATACTGGACTGGCCGAGTGAATATATATATATATATATATATATATATATATATGTATGTATGTATGTATGTATGTATGTATGTATGTATGTATGTATGTATGTATGTATGTATGTATGTATGTATGTATGTATGTATGTATGTATGTATGTATATATATATATATATATATATATATATATATATATATATATATATATATATATATATATATATATATATATATATATATATATATATATATATATATATATATATATATATATATATATATATATATATATATATATATATATATATATATATATATATATATATATATATATATATATATATATTAATTCTAAATTATCTTATTAATATTAATATCTATATTTAGGGACTGATCTTTTAACTAGTAAGATCGTTCGGCTGGTCCACTACATAGGTTGGTCAAGTTGCCAACATGAATGATTTAAAGGTAAATTTTTGTACAAACTAACGTTGCAAAAACGAGACGAGCAGTCTAACGTACATGATAAAAAAGTTTAATGAATAATTGATACGTGATCAATAACGTGTCTCGTGAATAGTAATGTGTGGTTAACATCTCAGCTATGTGTACATGTTTATTTTTACTGGCTGCTAGCAACTTGACCCAACAGCGCATATTAAACAAATGTATTACAAATAATTCGGTTATCAAGGTTGTATCAATGCACACACTATACGGCCTGTTCACACGGCTAAACACAACACGTATTAAAACATAATTATTAACCATTTGTTAAAAGTCTGCATTAAATGAGTTCAATGAACCCATGTTCTTAAATATTAATATGACCTTATTTCGTTACCAATGAGCTGTTTTGGGCGTTTGTAAAATTCAACATAATATAACTGATGCATTCATTGGGAGCTAAACCTGAGTTCAAGGAGCTACTTAAATGTTATATTGTTGACTCTTCATCCTTAAACGCCACGCTGATGAGTAACCCGAATAGTTCACTCATTGCGAATCACGCCGGGTTGTGGACTTATTGGACGGCCCCGTAACTTGTCCCCCCCATGCACGTGGCGCAGAGGGTTGTCTGACAACGTCACTGCACAGTGGCCGACTTTTTGAACACCCAGGAAGATTGCTTAGTGGGGGTAGGCGACGTGAGGCGAGGCGAGGCGAGGCGCGGTTGCTCCTCGGTCGGAAATGAAGATAAACCACGCCATAAAGCTTCCGGAAGTAGGCGTGACTCTATAAGTGTATTTGATTGTATGTTTGTCACTAAG
The DNA here is from genome assembly GCA_033239005.1 of Lamellibrachia satsuma. Taxonomy (NCBI): domain Eukaryota; kingdom Metazoa; phylum Annelida; class Polychaeta; order Sabellida; family Siboglinidae; genus Lamellibrachia; species Lamellibrachia satsuma. The sequence continues at coordinate 454,949 of BSQZ01000076.1, read as the reverse complement.
ATTGGAATACACTTTAAATGTTTTGAACACTCATATTGCAAAATTAGAATACACAACTCACTGTATATATATATATATATATATATATATATATATATATATATATATATATATATATATATATATATATATATATATATATATATATATATATATATATATATATATATATATATATATATATACACACATACATATACAATGATTTGTGTAAACTAAAATAAATATAGTATATATATATATATATATATATATATATATATATATATATATATATATATATATATATACATATATATATATATATATATATATATATATATATATATATATATATATATATATATATATATATATACATATACAAACACACATATACAATGATTTGTGTAAACTAAAATAAATATAGTATATATATATATATATATATTAGTATATATATACATATATATATCTATATATATATATATATATATATATATATATATATATATACATATTAGTATATATATACATATATATATATATATATATATATATATATATATATATATATATATATATATATATATATATATATATATATATATATATATATATATATATATATATATATATATATATATATATATATATATATATATATATATATATATACACACACACATATACAATGATTTGTGTAAACTAAAATAAATATAGTATATATATATATATATATACTATATATATATATATATATATATATATATATATATATATATATATATATATATATATATATATATATATATATATATATGCAAGCTTAAGCATGACCAGAATACACCATATTTGAACAGAGTTTAATCAGTGATAAAAAGCATACTCTACCTCTAGTATCACGAAATTCATTTGTATAAATCCGACATACTACGGATCATAGCCCGGAAAAAATTATCAATGAATGGCCTCAGCTTTTCCTCACAAAAACTGGAAAAATCCGTGGCAATCCCTCGCTTCCAGTGGAGCCATCTGTCGGGGACTTTGTGCTCTATGAGTACACCTACATACAGGGAATGTACTTTTCATGTCTCTTATATAAATAAATAAAAGTTCGACGTTAGTTTACTGAAGACCGGTATCCGAATAAACACGATTCCCGTGTTGGATCCGTAGCGAACATAACACTGGTTCTGCGTCTTCCGAGAACGAGGTCTTTGAAAACTGGAGACGAGGGACACGGCACCCACCGTAAAACAGACGGCATGCCACACGCAGAGGGCGTCTCTTCCTCCTGTCCCGATGGAAAAACCACCGAAATGTCTGGTTATAGGCCAACTCCAGGGTCGTAAAACAGGGCTTGGTAGAGCAACGTAATACCTTCTCGTCAACAACCCAGATCGCGTTCCGATTGAAGCCCGGCCGTATCTCAGTGATATGTTACCGGGTAGTACCGCGTGGCGCCAGTGCAAAACACGATAAATATCGGCCGAACCTTCACCGATCCGGCATCATCGTGTTGCGATTTTCCCGGGTCGACGTGTCAGTGAACGAGTCACAACTGTGTCAGAAGGTTGTTATAATTATTACACCGCGTGGTGCCGATGTAGTGACAGGAAATCGCGACCGGGGTGCTGGGAGAAACCCGCTGTCTCGGTCTCATTAAGCCGGATTTTGGCGGTGTTATTAATGAAGCCGAATATCGAGAGATAATTATATGCAGCACATAAGAACAGATGGCGTTCGCCAACCATCAATGCCGAACATGACGCAACAAGCCGCAGGGAATAAAAAAATTGTTTTTGAGCAATGTTAACGATATCATATTTTTTTAAATAAACAAATTATTGATGTTCTCCTGCGTACCAAATATTGATTACCTCTTAAATATTCTGCACGTTGTCGGGAAAGAATGTATTTATGGATTATCATGACATGCTATTTTTGTTCTTCGTTATAGCCAATAACATAAATTAACCACCAGTTTTGCATTGAGTCGAGATAAGTTGTTTGATTTTACTAGGACACAAGCTTCGTGGATTTTAAGCAACACTTTAATAACTTATTTATTAATAGCAGTATTTACGGCACGATTTTATTATTAACTATAATTTACAAATGAAGGTACAAATAACACATTGTTTATACTATTTATACAACATGATTTCACGACAAAAATATGTCTTTGTACGTTTAATGTGAAATCGTAATTTCAATGAGAACACAATATAACGTTATCTCCACTGATGATTTATCCAACCAATTTACGTTTAACGTCAAACGTAATTTGGACGGGAACACGGTATACGTTAACTTCTCTGTCTGTTTAATCAACCAGTCTTACATTTAGTGTCAACTGTAATGTCGACGGTCGACCGTTTATCCGACCCCGACGCAAATTACACACCGCGCACAGTCGCAAAAACGTTCTCTCTGCAAATTCATCCGTGCCCTGTTTGATAACCGGTAATCGAAACGCGCGTTTTTTGCCGTCAGGAAATGCGTTATTATAATGTCTTCTTAAACACCTCACAGCGCACAGATAATCGGCCTATTTAATTTAGCCGGTGCGTGCAAACCAGATAAATCTACGCATCCATCAAACGAATGACAACCACGGGTAACCAAATCACGCCATTGGCGTCTGCGATATGAGGTTAATTACTTTCGTCACTACCAGGTCAACTTAGTCCGCGGTATTGTGTCGGGCAGACTTGCAAAAATGACAAGTACGGTAAGGTGGCCCTGTCTCTCAATGGAATAGTTCAAGACATTTTGTCGATATACAATACCTATATTATTATGTCCGTTTTATTTACGAAGCCAAACAGACTAATATACAATGTGTTTTAATGTATGAACTTATATGCAAGACAAAAGTTTAAATGACTAGTACAAAAGAAAAGTATATAATACACATTTCATTCTGACTAACCCTCCAGTAACAACAACAACAACAACAACAACAGCAGCAGCAATAGCACCAATAATAATAATAATAATAATATAAATACTGGATTTGTCAGAACGAAATGGGTTAATGCACCATACAATTATAATATTCAATCAAGCTGCACGCATGCCTTCAAACGATGCATGCAAACAGTTGGATATATGCAAAACGTAGGAGACGTTGACAACGAGACAACGTTTATGTCCCATGCCACCACAACAAGCCCGAAAATGACGCCGACAACGAGAACTTAATGTCACCGCCGACGTCGGCCAAGTTCCTGCCACGATAGGTCGGTTGAGACGGCGCGTCGACCCACGTAGACGGGACCAGATGCCGTCGGCGATAGGCCGACCGTCAACCGTCGTCAGTCGCCGATAACGCCGGCCCGCCAAGTCGCATTTCCCTGCCTGGTGCGCTATCGATGCCGTCTTCGACCGTGATTCGTTCGTTGCGAGAGCGCGGCGACGGCGGTGGTGACTCGGCGACAGACGGTGGTGACGCGGCGACATATAACGGTGGTGACGCGGTGACGCGGTGACGCGGTGACGCGGTGACGCGGTGACGGCGGTGGTGACGCGGCGACAGACGGTAGCAGCGACGGATGTCGCTTTGTCGGCCTGGAACCGTCGCTGAAATACGACGTGGTTACCCTGTTTTGGACATAGATGGCATGCATTGTCGTCTGCCCTGTTTTGAAGCCTTTGTGAATAATCGAAGCTTTATATGAATAATGATGATAATGATAATATCAATATTAATAGCAATAATAATGCGGTACTGTTAATATTCCACTTCGTGACAATAATACAATAATTTTATAAAATAAATAATTAAGCAGATGGTATTTAAATCCAATTAACAAGAACTTTAATGCATATATTAAATAAGATATGAATTATAATGATATACTGAATAAATATTGCAGGCAAATAATCAAACGTGGGTAGTTTTATACAAGACTTTATTAAATGTTGAATATAAAGGTATCAGGTAACATGTGGTTGACGTAACCCGAGACACCTGTAACAGCAAATGCGCGCTGATATCTTAACGACACCAATGTAGTTCATAATAAAGGCAGGTTGAGCAAGATAGCGCTGCCGTGCTCGGATGTGGTCCTTTACAGTGTCATTTCGATTCTTAATACCTCGGTGATAACACAAGCGTTGTAACCATGCCAACGTCACGACGCGAGGCCGACAACCGAATGATTAGATCACCGGTGATATCACGGTGACTGTTAACGCATCAGCTAAACGAGGCCAGACAATCCGCAGGCAACAGTAGCAACAACCAGAACCGGACCAAACACGGACTACACGGCGGCGAATCCGCTCATAAACAATCGCACAAAAGAGCTGCCAGCGTAAACACTCACGCGAAAGAGTGGCCACTTTGTAATCGCTTCGGCAAACATAAACATCCAATTGAGCGTTGTTGCTACGGCCACTGTATCAAGTACTGTCAACACGGGCCACAGATTCGATCACGTAAGACGTCTGTCGAACAAACACCGGTCGGGTTAATACGCGGGCGAATGACGCAACGGACAGGTCCGTTTGTTACACACGTTACGCCGGAGATTGAGACAAATCGCCGATGTACTCTGCTCCAGTGTGAATCTGAATGTAATGAATGACAGTAATGATGATAATGATGATAATAATAATAATGATGATTATGACGATGATAATAATAGTAATAATAATAATAATAGTAATAATAGCAATGATAATAATAATAAGAAGAAGAATAACAGTGCTAACGACAACAACAACAACAACAATAATAATAACATTAATAACAACAATGATAAGAATCAGAATAATAATAAGAAGAATAACAGTGCTAACAACAACAACAACAATAATAATAATAATAACAAGAATAACAACAATGACAAGAATAATAATAAAAAAATAACAGCAATGATAATAATAATAAGAAGAAGAAGAATAACAGTGCTAACAACAACAACAACAATAATAATAATAATAACAAGAATAACAACAATGACAAGAATAATAATAAAAAAAATAACAGCAATGATAATAATAATAATAAGAAGAAGAATAACAGTGCTAACAACAACAATACTACTACCAATAATAATAATAATAAAAATAATAATAATAATAACAACAATGATAATAATAATAATAATAACAACAATAATAACAACAATGATAATAATAACAACAATAAGACGTGGTTGGATGACGGGTCAGGATGTTATCTAATTCAAAGAAAAATGGGATTGTAATAAATAAATCATATCGAAAATATATATGACAGACTACACAACTGACAGACCTCAGTACACGTCGTCGCATACCTCGGATAACTCCTCATCTTGATAATATAAATATAATTTCCAGATGTTTGCCAGCCACAAATAGATCACTTACAATCGGATAATCCCATTAATTTAACCTATTAATTTTAGTAGCATTTATTATTTTATATATTTCCGAAGGTCGCATATATACGTGTTAATATCAGTGCAAACTATTACCTCGACCCCCTGCGAAGCACGGCCGGATTCTTTCGTTTTTTATAATAACCGCTATACCCCTAGGCAACAAACGACCTATACTCTCTGGCATTCGTATTGTAATCCCGTTAATGTGATGATAGAGCCGATTAGCGTTTGTCGTCGCGGTGTCGGTCGTTATCGAAGAAAAAGTCGCCCACAGCAGCAGCGGCATCGCCGACTGCACGCGCCGCCCCCGGCAGCCATAAAGTGAATAAGTGGCCCTATCTTGAGAATGTCGATTTCTACCGCGGCCATCGGACAATATATATGTTGAAATGTCACCTAGTATCGATTTTTATTTAAATGTTTTTTTTCTCTCAATATTATTGCACCGTCAAACAATATGACGTTAATAAATATGTTTTAAATTGTATTTATTATTATTATTATTTAAATTAACGTCTATGAATAGTACAGTATTCATACAAATACAGTGCTGACTTGTAAACAGTATATCGATGTGCAAATACTGTGTGTTGCAGCAAATTAATAATGAAAAGAAATGTACACAATTATAAAGGTTTGTATGTTGCATACCTTATAACTGTTACTATAGTTATAACGTTCACAACATATTCCGGATAACGCGTTACAAAAATTATGTTCATAAAAACGTGCATGCAACATTTCGGTAACTGGATGCAGCACTTAATACTTCCACTTACGAAATATAGAGGATTCCTCTTCATCGTAAAGTACAGTCGCGTGACTGCGGCGCTATTAAATCCGTGGGAGTCGGCGGCCGTCTCTGAAGACGTGCGTACTTTGTAGAATAGTCACCAGGCTGTCGACCTCGGGGGGGGGGGAGCTGCTAAGGTTACAGGGGCGTGAAACTAGTAGTCAGGCTATTAACACACGTTAACCTCATTTGGAGCAAACTGGCGCCCATGCAACCATAGCTCTAAAATGACGTGATTATTTCCAGTACTCACGGTACGTTTATACTTATTCGATTCGACAAAGCGCGGTCCCATTAAACTGTAACATAAGCTGCGGAACATTGTGTCAATTTAGTGCGAAACGATCGAACGATAGAATCTAATAATGTACACTCGGTCGTTTTCGTGGTCGATCGGCGTGAACTTCTACGAAGGGCAGGACGTTGGAACTAATCGTAGTCTGAATGGTTAACCGTATTGTGTGTGTGTGTGTGTGTGTGTGTGTGTGTGTGTGTGCGTGCGTGCGTGCGTGCGTGCATGCGTGCGTGCGTGCGTGCGTGCGTGCGTGCGTGCGTGCGTGCGTGCGTGCGTTCGTTCGCGTATTCTAATAATATACGTATATATTCAAAACTACGACTCTTTCAATTTAATTGTAATAATATATGTATTTATTCAAAACTGTGACGCTTTCAATTTAAAAACGTACATTTATTTTAAAACTCTCCTTCCCCGATTAGCGCTTCCACATCCCCAGTAGCCGCTGAGCCCATAAACCCCCCACAGGGTTTACATTGCACCACTGGTCGTGTTTAGTGTTCACCACTTAAGGCCCCGCGGAAAACAAGGATGTTTTCGAGGCTGCAGGGGATCGCCCAGCGTCCGGTAGTCCAGGCTGATCTCAAGTGGAAGGCGATGTAAGGACGCAGCTTTAGTCTCGGCGCTCGCTGGTCACCGGTCAGTGGTCGCCCTAATCAGTGTCAACCGCAGTGGTCAGTCGCTCACTGTCCGGCTGTGTCTTGTCAACGTCTCACGCTCTTAACTAGCCACGAGTGGCTGTCAAAACGGCCGACAAATGTAAGCCGAATTTTGACGGCAATTATATTAATATTAGGTACCTGTGTCGATGACAAAACATCGATACCAAGCGACACTTCAACATGAATAAAACATTTACATAACAATTATTCAATGATTCATAATTAAATATTAAAACACACATTCCATGGCGATATACAAAAGCAGGCTAAATCGAGTAGCTGTCAAATACGACACATTTCTCAGATCGAATAACCAATAAAACTAGAGTTTCACCGGCGTTCACGATCCCACCCGTCGCTTTGACGTAAATGACGCCGTGTTGGGGAAACGCCAGGGCAGAGCCCATCCCCTGAGGCACCGGGCTTATAATCTGATCTATATTTGTCATTCATAGCAAATTGGTATAACTACTACCCTCGTTCTACCCTCGACGCGTCGCCGGCGCACGAACACACACGAAGCGGACTCTGCCCGTGTTGACCCCGAAAATGATACCGCCTAGCTACGGTTAATAAGCAACCCTGGCAAACGACCCGTCCCTTCCCCGGCGACAGCGATAGTGGCTCGCCGACGGTGTTTGTGAAGCAGTCGGTCCCATGGGATTGCGTCAAATCACCGACTAAATCGTTCGCCGTAATATGTCTGGATGGCGTATATGACGTGTGTTGATGTTACCTTTCGGAAGCGTTGCGTTGCGGTGAAGTTTGGGAATCACCTTTTGTGACGTCATAGATGACGTTGAAATGGATGTAGGATTTCCGCGCAGGATGTTAACACTGATGTCTATAACGAGAGATCAGTGGATGTTAAACATCGCTGATAATGTCCAAAACAGTGAATAAAATATAAAAAATTATCGGAAATATATGAAGATGCTTTGTTGAATGCCTAATGCAACAATCAAAAATAAATAAATAGCAATTTTATATTGCGGAAACGTGACAACAATTTTTAAAAATGCTATTATACGATTATTGTGACGGTGATCGATCAGCCAAGTGTGTATATATATATATATATATATATATATATATATATATATATATATATATATATATATATATATATATATATATATATATATATATATATATATATATATATATATATATATATATATATATATATATATATATATATATATATATATATATATATATATATATATATATATATATATATATATATATATATATATACGTAACGGATGACGACACAGACGTGCTGTCGTCACAATTTGTTACATTGTTGCCGAGCGCTATCTCGGATCGATGTTCGTTGTGGCGAATTATCTCGCGCGAGGGAACAAATCGGATTTACTTGTTGCCTTCGTAGGCAATGTGCAAACCAGGGCGTCGAGGCGATTCATTGTAGAGTATCCCCGGCGGAGGCTCGCGTCGCCCCTTAAGCACGTCTGCAGCGCCGCTCCGGACATCTCCTCCACAGAGAGCTTCCCGCCTGGCACGCCTCGAGGCAGTGCCGTTGTTTACTTCCGCGTTCGTGCCAGGCAACGTGTTCGTGCTAGACATGGTGTTCGTTCTAGGCAAGATGTAAAAATTGTTGAACGAGACACTCTTTGATAAATAGGTTTCACAAAAAGTGTTTTAGAGTAGTGCATGTTTGACGATAACAATTAATTTACCCTGTGTATGTGTGTAATTGCAACATTTATTTGCGTCGTGAATTAAGGAATCTACAGAAGATAGTTACGAACCGTCTATGAAACCATACAAACAAATGTATCTTTCTGAGAAAAACAAATGTACTTACGACGAAAAACGGTGGTTGTAGGGAGATATGCTACATGTAAGATGGAAGGCAGATAATATGTGTACGATAATCCTATACTATGGAGGTATCGGATAAATACAATAATGACATAAGCTACAATGTATTAAACGTAATTGGCACAAGGTTGTTCCGAGCGTAGCGTTTCGGAAATCGTCCACTTTTGGATGGAAACATTAGGTGCTACACCGCGCGACGTTTCCAGTGCTGCAGAGTGAATCGATCACTAACCAATCGATCACTAACTTCGTGGAGCCAACTCACACCACTACGGCGTATTATCGGATGAATACTTGGCCCACATTCGCGGTTCTGCCTCTAGCGTCGCCCCGGGGCTGCACCGGCTGTTGTTGAAGGCCTGGTGTCCGACAAACGTCTATAATAACGGGTGCAAACTAGTTGATTCCGATAGACTGCGATTACGCCGAGGCGGTGCTTAGGGGAGGTTACAGCGTTCAGATAAGAGAGACCCCCGTAAAAGAAGGGTCTTGAATAAACTGTTCTTTCGAGAACACTGTTTTGGTTTGGTAAGATGTCACTCCATGTTGTTGGTAAAGTTCTATTGTTTGTTTGGACTATGTATGATGCATGGCACACGTTGGAGTTTGTCCAGATTGTTCCGTATATCCGGCGTTCCTTATGTCCATGTGCACAAGGGGAGGTGACCAAAAGTGTGCAGGGCGGAACAGCGATTTAGAAGTCGTTCCTCTTAAGGAGTTGCTATACGTGCAACGGGAGTCCACATAGCGAGACGCATCTGGAGTTGAATTCGTTGGTGTTTCACTGCGTTGCCTGTCTTCAAGCAGTTGGTTCGAATTTTAATATATCCGTTCCTGTCGCAAACGCCATCCTCTCGGTGGCCACGTCAATGACCTATGTCGACAACGTGAATGTTCGTGTGTTGTCGTTCGCGTGGTCCTTCCGTGGCGAGAATGCCGCTGTGTGCACGCGGAGTCTATGAAAGCCGCCTACTCGGGACTTCATTCAACCCGCGACTACATTCAACCCGAAACCGGCTAAATACGCGGAAGTCGGTCAACATAATGGTCACTTGGCCTTTGGCCATTGACGGACGTCAAAAGAGCTGTTAAGTTATCAAAGCAGCGGGGATCTCCTTTCGCTGTACATGATCCGGGCGTTTTGACGCGCTCAGAGTCGAGTGGCAGCGGCGTGAAAGAACCGCCGCGTGAGATGGCTTCACGACAGCAAAGGACGACCACAACGTTCGTAGTCAATGGGCGGGTTACAGGCAACCATCAGACACACGCAAAACCATCGGATTACAGCCATACAACAACACACATAATACTATAAACACTCAGCTCATACGCAGTTCCCTTTGAAACAAAACTGTATCTGCTGGCACATTGGACTATGTATGTATGTATGTGTACACGATATGGCAAAACCATCAATATATATATATATATATATATATATATATATATATATATATATATATATATATATATATATATATATATATATATATATATATATATATATATATATATATATATATATATATATATATATATATATATATATATGATGGTTTTGCCATATATGTACACACACACACACACACACACATATATATATATATATATATATATATATATATATATATATATATATATATAAGACATACCAAAACATGAAGTTGTCGACGCCTTTAAAAAAAATATTTTTAATTATTACTATAGCAGAAGATGTGGAACACTACAGCCAGACGGCATTCGGACACTGCGATCGATACGGATACAGAGTAGCGACACCTAGCGGTGACACATTTATTGGCTGACGACATAATGAAGAAAATTCTGAAACATAGGCAGTCAGGCAGGCGCAAAACCACCCATAGACGTAACCCTGTATAACATACGATTCCCCGCAATGTGCCGTTAGAAACCCAACTTCGACCACTTCAACAGTCAACAGCTTCCGATGCCATTGCCACCGGATTACACGCACACAACAATACTTATATAAACAATTGCACGGGCACCGATAAGCGCGTACACATGTCGCAGGTACATACGTTGGTCCACCCAGCGACCCGTGGACGCTGCACTGTTTCAACAGGAGCCTCGTTATCGCTCCATCGCTAATGTAATTATTATATCGAAAGTCCGCGGGACAATGTGTCAGCCTCGACGTTTCCAAACAGTCCCACTGTCGGCCCGGCTATATATACATTCCGTCCACCGGGCGACAAAGGCAACGCACTCGACGACTTCGTCGGCGGCATACACGTTCGTTCAACCGTGCTCGGTGTTTTCAGAGCGCCGCTTCGGGTTTCACGGAGCCGACGCTTAGTTCGGCCCCTTGTGTATTTCTTCTCGAGCGCTCAGACAGTCCTGTCAGGTATCCTCAGATCTACTTTTGGAGTTTGGCTCATCAACATCACAGCATTGTGCTGTGTGTCTAGATACAGATCAGCGGTTTCCTCGGATACAAGATGGCGTCTTCTGCGGCGCTGGAATATTCTATTTATTTATATATATTAAAATAATATGAATGCCATATAATATCATACACGTGTGCATGGCATTATTGCTACCTTTTTAAAAATCAGAAATCAGAAATCGACTGTAGTAGAATAGCAGAAGTTGTGGAACGCTACAGCAAAACGGAATTCCAACAAGAAGATCGCGTTCACGAGTAAAATGGCGACACATAGCGGCGGCACAATTATCTGCATGCGGAATAATGAAAACTCTGAAACATTGGACAGTGTAAGATGCATGACTTAACTTGAACTACGTTGAATAGATGCTGAATAAATGTAAAAGTATTTCAATTGTACCCTTTGTATTCGATAAATGAAGAGCAATGGTTTTATTATAAAACCGCTCATAATATAGGAGTACTATTAAATTCGCATTTCACACAAAAAAATCAGTCACATATTAAATAAAGAGATTGAAGAAATATGCAAAACGAGGTGATTTCAAGAAGCCATAAATTTGCAAAAATAAAAGATGATTTAACGTTTAAATGCCGCTGAGAACCCAGCCCGCGGCGACCTTTGATTGTTGACGGAGACAGATAACACCGGCTGCTCTGTATACTTCCTGTCATCATCGATATACATTATAACCGATATATACGCGGTTATTATATAAACCAGGACAGTGCCTGATACGGCGACATCCAGCCAAGGCTCCGTCCGGCAGCCACTGAAGGTGTTGAGTAGGTCGGTACGGGACCGTCATTAACAATTGATGGCTCAACCGTATCGATGGTTATCTGGTGTTTACTCGGGCGTCTCGTTAATTTTTGATGGTCTGGACAAATTTGTCATTGTTTTAATATCGACTGTCGGGAGCCCCCGTCGACTGTCGGAAGCCACCTGTCGGACAGAGGGTCCGGTTTGCGAGCTTCACACGAAAACTCGGTCGGTTTTTGTACCATGTTCCAGTGCACGTAATCTCATAAACGAACCTGCATGCAGTCAGAGATTGGCGCAAAGATAACTGATATATTTCTACGATTTTCGTGTCTATGGCTAATTTCAGTATTATGGATAACCTTTTATATTTTATGTACTTTAACATGAAAATCGGTGCAGTTCTTTGCTTAACCCTACTGCTTAGATAACTTAACTTTAGTAAACTTACTAGGGATCGAATTCGATTAAACATAATGTACGAAGAAATAAAATGTTTAAATATAACACATGTTGCACATCGCTTGTAAGATTTATTTCGCGCAATGTACACCAGCCTTTGTGTACTTAATAGTCTCAACAATATGCCTGCGATAGATAACCATCCAGTTACAAACAGCATCAAGTACTTAGTTCTCAGTAACATGGGCGTGTACTTGCAAACCATTCCCCTGAGTAACAGCTTCAAGGCTGGCTCTGAATAGCAATAAACGAGTAGGCGTTCTTTCATCGGCGCCGGGAATAAACAGAAAGTCACAACAAATAAACATGGTCGAGTCACGAAATTGGTAGGCTAATGAGCCAAGGGCAACTGAAAAGTGGCCGAACACGTTCCGCAACGGGCTGTTATGCGCGCTCAAAGCCAGCAGGTGTATAGATAAAAGGAGATAAATAGGAAGTTTGATTGGACGACAGTACACAATGTCGTGATATTGGTAAATATTGGAAGCACCTTTGCATTATTAGAAGGAGTTTATGGTGTATTAGTATAGAAAGTTCTTCTGTGCCAGTCACACATCGATGAATAAATAAATGTTTAAAGCAGTAGAACAACCACCATCTATTGAAGTTATGTAATACCGCCAATCTGGTCAACAAATGTACCAAACACAAAATAAATAGTACCTATATGCACATAAATCTAAGTTAATTAGTACAACGCGATTCACAAAGGGTCTGATTGTAAGATCCAGTCTCTGTAAATGTATAATATAACATATCACATACTGCATTCAATATATCTAAGACATATCACACTATGCGTTGGTCGTTATTAAGCAATAACTAACGCCAATAGCAGGTTTACGTTAGCCTTAAATTTTCAACCTAGCAGCGCTAATGAAATATTCATAATACTATTTTGTAAATAATAATGATGATGATAATAATAATAATAATAATAATAATAATAATAATAATAATAATAATAATAACAATAATAATAATAATAATACCAACAACAGCAATACAAATGCTCAGCGAGAGCATGCGACACTCATTTCCCCGACTCCTAATCCACGCACCTCTCATGCACTCCCGTTGTGAAGCCCGCGTCATTTTCCCGACCCCGGGATAAGTAGGCGCGCGGCCCGGGTGATGGATGACCTGGCGTAGCGACAGGGAGCGTCGGTGGGGCGCTAACCAGGGGACCACACAGTGGCCGCCGTCTCCACGCCCAGGCGTCCATCAATAACACCCGCTCATAATGTCGCTCGTTTTTCACGTGTTCCTAATCGGTACACGGGTGGGCCTGTCTCGGCGGCGGAATGTTCTCCCGTCTGAACCCGATAACGACGAAACAAACGACCTGTTGAAATCGTTGTGGGTTGATCTGTTGTTTGTGTATTGTCCGCATAACGTGTTTGTCCGCATAACGTATTTGTTCCCGCGTAACGTATTTGTCCGCATAACGTATTTGTTCGCAGTATATTACAGACTATCCAACATTGTTAAAACTGCGCCCCTTCTGTAGTTAACGGACACGTGAGGTTGAAATCCCAACCATAGACCGGGTACAAGGCCAAAACAACTAGAAAACGTAGATAATCAAATAAATAATATTTTGTGTAACACCAATGGCGAGATAAAACCGAACTGCAGTCGATGCCTTAATACTGCCAGAAATGATGCAACGTGTGCAACTGAAGCAACTTGTGCTACTTCTGCAAGGAATACCGACTGCGTACAATTGAATTTCTGGCCACGGTATCGCTGTCTGTCACGATAACCGTTAATCCGAACGGGTCTGCTTCGCGAAGGCAGACAGACGCGTGATGCAGTCGGGCCGAGCTCTTCGTGTGCCGAGTTACGGCGAACGCCGCCGCTTCAAACAGCCGATGAGCAACCCAACACGGCGCCGTTGACCCATGAAGTGTCGGCCCGTTGACTTCGAGCGCCGTGTCGGCTCTGCTCGGCTTCAAACGATGCCTCTATGGGTCCCCGGGGTGCTGTGGGGATAGTACGGCAACCGGCCGCGGTGGAGCGCTCGCCGGCGATCGTAACGAGACGCCGCTTGTGCATGGGCTCGCTAACATGTATCGATTGCTGCGCGCGCTGGGCCTTACATCTTGATTTGTTCCGGTGCGATTTAATAGAAAGGTAAACCAATTCGAGGAAGTTAAAAAAAATTCACAAACAATTCCAACAGCGAATAATCGATATAATACAGGCTAATTTATTGTCACGTATTCTCAGGTTTTTAAACAGTTTTCCGTGTGTATTTATGCAAATGAAACATGGATACATAAAACGTGTAATGGTTGTTGTTGTTGTTTAAATTAATAATGTATTTAACCGAAAATTTCGTATTTGCTTTGACGGGGGGGTATACCCGCCTCCCCTTTCATCTCATGACATCTGGAGCCGATTGTTCGGTCGAGCGCCGCTGATGTCGAATGTTTGGTCGCATTGTCTTAGCTCGCTGACGCGCGCAGCATCGCATCTGCTTCTCTCAAAGCGGCCGCTTCTTTATCGACGCGCTGAGGCTCATTAGTCGCGCGCGACCTCTGGTGACTATCAACCTTGCGCATCGCAATCAAAACCAGCCGAACGTAAAGACGAATCCTGGAACCGACATTTAACTTGCATCGCAAATGAATTCGCACTTGCCGCGTCGGCTTGGTGTGTGGGTTATAAATACAGGCAGCAGTCTGCTTTAATGATCGCCCGAAGCTGCGGGCTGTGTACGTATATAGACCAAGGATTGACATCGAGCGGCTATATACTCGCAAGTAGAATCATCTTGCTCGGTGTATCTCAGTTTGGTTTCGAGTGTATGCGTGCGTACGTGCGTTCGTACGTGCGTGCGTAAATTAAAAAATCGCCAACTTACTTAATCCTTAATTGTGTAAATGGAGTCAATTACGACATTATTATTGTAATACATGTAACTAATCTTAAACCGCCAGCATCAGCGTAAAAACAATATATCTTCCCACCGCTGCGATCACATCAGGGAAACAAACGTCGTGAACAAGTGGGCGTAATAATTGTTTTGGAAAGAGTTCAATCAAATACGCAAAGCTCGCCGCAAAGGGTTTAATCGGCCGTTTGTCGGTGCGCATTCTTCGCAGAATGCGCACGTTCTGTGCGGCGTTGTCGTTATTGTTGTGGTTTCGTGTGGCGCCGACTGCGATTCCGTCCATCCCATTACCTGCTTTCCGAGTCGGCGAGTTCGCGATGACTTGTCATCATCACGGTCGAACAAATATGAGTTACGATCACCGGTAGTTTGTTTGTCCGATTCCAATTCCGTCGCCGTTTGTCGGCGAAGACAGCGAAAGCGATACCATTGTGTTGGCTAATTTCAACATCTGTGCATGAGCGGGGGGGGGAGGGGGGGTTGGAACGATGACGTCACTGGCACCACGTGTTGTATGGCGTCATATATTAATAGCGCCGTGCTAAGACGGGCCTTTCGGCTTATGGTCAACGGTGTTTCCGTTACGAAAGACATTTTAATGTATTTCTTTATAATTTTACGTTGAAGTTGCCATCAGTGAATAGCTGAATTACAGCAAGCGTATTACGCAACGCAGTTAGGTTTGCTGTGAATACCCACCTTCTGTTACATGTGCCGTGCAGAAATGGGCATTGCCCAATTGATAATAATTTAATATCGTAAAGTATTAATGATTATGATCCTCCAATAAACTGATCTGTGTAAAATTTAACTATGGAACAACAACAACGAAAATAACTGTATGATAGCTCTTTGTAACATCAGACATAAAGCAGACATTACAAAATAAATGTTGGTACAAATTAAAAACAATAAAATCGTTTAACAATTAATTATTGCTGATATTGTTTCTCGCAGATATCGTTGTTATTGCTACACTATCCATACATTATGGAGGCGAACATGAACGTTTTATAATGTGTCATATTTTTTTCTTGCAGGCCGCAATGGACGACGGTAGCAGTTACATAAGCGGGGATCACAACTCTGTCATCAAACGAGGTAAGTCTTCATTTAACTGTTAGCTAACAAGAAATAATTGCACATTATTAACACTGTATAAAAATGCACAACTCCGAGCCCGCAGATTTTGACGTCGTGTTTTCTGTTATCGCGATATTAAGAAAACGATACTCGTTGTTCGCAACGAACTAAATGTTGGTGAAATCGGGTGAATGGCGCGACGAACCAGAGCATATTGGGAAGCGTTACATAAAATTGTACGATCCAATAAAATATTTACTGCGCAGAACTTAATTCTTTATGCTTCGGAATGTGCCCGTAAAGTGCTGAGTCTTCGACCGTGATGGCATATCTTAAATAATTTTCTCGTTTCTGGCGGGGCGGTAAAATGTTGCTGGTCGTAGGACAGGCGTGATGTGGTTAGTGCATAATCCATATCAGGATTAAACTCCCAGTTAATCTGTGAACTGTTCTCGTTACAGTTCAATCATCGCTAGCTGCTTCTTACGGGTGGAAAAGGGGTACGTGAAATAATTCATACATGAAGTAGTAGCATTAACCATGATCTGACTCATTTAAAACAATTAACATGTCAAAATAACATTAAAATAAACCAAAATAAGTTGTACACAAAATAAGCGCAATGTAGATGTTATACTATGTTTGGCTTGCTATAATTTCCAGGGTCTGCATACATTATAACGCGATAAATACTGTAAACATATACGTTGTGCATAAAAAGTAGAAGAACTCCCATGGTTAGTTCAAGTATGAAATATGAGATGAACATATTATTCAATCGGTGCAGTTGTGAAAACAATACGTAACTGGCAGATTTGATGCTTTAGGCATTGAACATTGTGCCTACTTGATTCAGACTAGCGTGTATGCATTACCAAAAGTTGATCGTGATCAGTATTGACATGGTTCGTGCGAGATCGACAGGTTAAACATCGCGATATGTGAAGTCAAAAGAACGATATCATATGACATAAGAAAAGAGATAAATATACGAAGATTGTTATAGAAAAACATTAATGGAAACATACAAACATATTAAAAAGTTACCTACAAGAAAGGATTTAACAGTAGTACAATCACACGTAGTACAATCACACAGTAGTACAATCACACATAGTACAATATCACGTAGTACAATCACATGTAGTACAATCACACAGTAGTACAATCACACGTAGTACAATCACACGTAGTAAAATCACACGTAGTACAATCACACGTAGTACAATCACACGTAGTACAATCACACAGTAGTACAATCACACGTAGTACAATCACACGTAGTAAAATTACAAGTAGTACAATCACACGTAGTACAATCACACAGTAGTACAATCACACGTAGTACAATCACACGTAGTACAATCACACGTAGTGCAATCACACGTAGTACAATCACACGTAGTACAATCACACGTAGTGCAATCACACGTAGTACAATCACACGTAGTACAATCACACGTAGTACAATCACACGTAAATCGAAAAGGTGAAATATGAAAAGGGAAAGAAAAAACAAATTTGCAAACCGTATCTACCCGAATGAGCCAAGCATGTGAAAAACGTACTCTGTAAACTCTGGGTCAGGAGGAAACTCACTGATAAATGACTAACAACAAAAGCATGCGTTGCATTGTTTCGGTTTCATTTTGCCCCACGGGGATGCAGTTAAAAAGCAACGGTTACAGAAGAAAGATTTGATTGACAGCGTATATGAAGATTGCAAACGTACTAAACGTGAATGTTACACAGCATTTATATTTCAGTAATGTTATTGACATTGTATGATTGATATATATATATATATATATATATATATATATATATATATATATATATATATATATATATATATATATATATATATATATATATATATTATTATATCAAGTGTGTACTACTAAAACTATATAAATACATGTCATTATACTTATCACAGACAGAATAAAAAATATGATTTGTTTCGATTACACTTCTTGCTGAATAAATGGTACGTGTGGCTAGGTAGGCGAAAATGTAGCGATAAATTGTTTGCGGAATTGCGGTCAATCTAAATGGTAACTAGAGCCGATAATGAGCTTCAACTGGATTCCACACTTTGTGCGCGGACGGGTTGTGTTACGACGTTGGATGGACGTTGGAAGCGGACCCTCTGAGGGATTAGGACGAACGAGGGTGGCGCAGAGCACATTGTTCGTGGGAATAATATAGGGCAGAGAATGACGGGGTGGCATTGCCCCTAGACAGGGAGGGTGCAAGAGGAAGATTCGTGGATGCTTTGCGAGGGTGTACAGTTTATGCTGCAACTCTACTGTTGTGAGTTTGGGTAAATCATAATAAACGCGTATACGTTGATTGGACAAGGTTTAATCTTTTGTTATTGTAAATTCATGTTATATAGTATAACCTATAACGGTTCTAGCACATTGACAGCCGAAATCCGTTTTAGCAAACCACAATTTTAATTTATACTCAACCAATTTTAGTTCATTAAAACACGTTTGGGTGGTCAAATTGTAAAAAAAAATATGGTTTATGCTATATAACATGCATGGTTTTACGATAAAAACAATAATCAACAAGTGATCACAACGGAGGGTCCCAAAACCACGGGTTACCGAGCGGAACATTACACAGACGGGGGTTGCAGCTGTGAACAGTTCGTAACAGTGACGGACATTTTTTGATAAGGGGTTAATCCGAGCTGCCTTCTTCCGTTCCCGATCGTCCCGGGTCGGCGGTCCAGTCAATCTCCCGTCGCATAAATGTCACACGCTCGCCCCCACGAAACGCCCGCGGGATGTGAAAAAATGCAAGGTCGGAGGTTAGGGTTTTTATGTGCTGAATAATATGCTGTCGGCATTTCTCTGTATATTTTCGGTAAATATAGTTGTCGGCAAACTACAACCGCTATCAAAACGATTTTCTTGGTTACACGAATAAACAGTTTTAGATTATGATATTGAGAATATTATTCATCACAATAATTGCGATAAAACATTGGGATGGGCGACATTTAAATGGATGAATTTTTATATATTTTCCATAATGATGAATTAATTCAGATCAAACTATTATTACTATGTCTACAACACTGCTATGATCACCATTTAATAGCATGGACTTGACCACTATACAAGAACAACATCCCGAGAATAATGTAGAATTCGTCGATCATCTGCCCGGTTCTGTCTTGGCGATAACGGAACGTCTTTCAGCGTGGAATTACTTCCTAATTGGCGTAATGCGCGCCTTTGTGAACGACCGCGGAAATGAAAACGAAATTGACGCTAAACACTGGCGGAAAATCGAATGGGGACGCGACGGTCACAGATCAAAGATTATCCGACGCGCGCCGCGTTGCCATCGAATTT
>BSQZ01000076.1:397500-430000 GCA_033239005.1 Lamellibrachia satsuma | reverse complement strand
TATCTTTAACTGCCCATCACCATGCCGGGTTACACACGTTTTGTTTCAAAGTTAAAGTGGGTAGTAAAACTATAGAGGGTGCACAGTAGCACTAGTAAAACAACAGAGAATATTGGATATGAGAAAGTGCTCATTTCTCCAAAGGACAATAAATGAATGATAAATAAAATGCACTATATTGTGTTAATGCTATGTGAGTAAGAATGTTTTTAAACATACAACAGACGTATATGTGGGCGGGTTACGTGTACATACATGAAAAATGGTTGGTCTCTCGACAAACCAATGGCTTCTTTTTGCCCACCATGCCGTCTGAAGCCCATCTCTTTGGATAAAAATGTTGTGAAATCTTATTAATTCTGTTCTCTCCATCGACAGCAGGAATACGCAAGCCGGACGGAGGTAAGGACGTGGTCATGTCAGGCATCGCGTCTCCCACTGACGTCTTCTGTTCGGTGCCCGGTCGGCTGTCGTTGCTCAGCTCGACGTCCAAATACAAGGTGACCGTGGCCGAAGTACAACGTAGACTCTCGCCTCCCGAGTGCCTCAACGCGTCGCTACTAGGTGGCGTTCTACGACGGTGAGTGCCTGTTCCCAGTTCCCGGTTCCCGGTCCCCTCCCCCGAGATGTCCAGTGGACTGATCGCGTCTCGGCGATATCTCCGCTCCGTATTGTTTTCGTTCGCGGCCCGCATTCCGGGGCTTTCGGTCTTAGCGTTTGCCGCCATTCCGCGCGGGTTCCCGGGCGCTGCGCCTGTGTTCTGACATCTATGACGTCGTTCAACAGTTTCTTGACGTAACGAAGCTGATATTTGTGTGCTTTTTCTTGATTTTGTTCGTAAGTTTTTCCTCTTTTTACACATCAGTTTATGTTGCATGTCTGACCCTTTTTTCGCCGTGTCTACATACCATACCTCAACCGTACTGTAGACAAAACAGGGCATAGACTACAACCGAACTTGCCGACTGAATACAGTCATTTCTTGGCAACTAAAACCACTGAAATCGGATACACTTACAAATGATTACGCATCACATTTGTGCACTCTCCAAAACGTGTCACGTTTGTTAGTGCGTTGGAGTACGTTACAACCCACGTTATAGGGGTATCATTGAGACTCCATCAGTTACAAAGAAATAAAAAAACTTGCTTGACAGGCTGTGTTTAATGAAAAAAAACTAGTGTATATCTATATAATTTAGACCATGACAAACATGCATTATGCATACCTATTCAGACAAATAATAGTAATTCTAAGAAACAAGTTCTCTTTTCGTAGCGACATCTGTATTCGGTTCACTAAATAAAGCGAACAATAGCATTTTTTTTCGCTAAACGCGCTACAACAATTGTTGCATGTCAGCCTAAAAAGTTGCCTAAAAATAAAACATCTTGTCTTGCGTCGGCTCGAGTCTAAACCATACCATGTTTGGGTTGTTGTTGTTGATGATGTTGTTGTTGACATTAGTAATGCGTCATCAAATTGTTATCTTATATAATTCGTTCAGTCGTAATTTATAAATTTATTTGTTCAAGATGCTTTTGTGGGAGTGATGGCTAAAGGTAACTGTGAAAGTTAATGTCACTAGCAATATGACGGGAACATATTTATACATGTGTTTATTCATTATATAAATTTCATTTTCGATTATGTTCGAACCATTTCGTTTGTTTCTGATGCCTTCTTTGTACTAATATTCACACACTTGTGCGCACTCATCAATAAAGGCAATTCTCCTGGCAACAGTTGAACAATTAGCTTGGTTTCTATGATACTTATTAATGTATCGACGGTCAGCCAAGTCAAATATGTTTGAAGGATAATGCCAGTCTTGATATTCACGATAACTACACATTAGTGGCGCATACGATGGGATAATATAGTTAAAGTGGCAGGATACCTGTGGCTATAAGCTTAGATACAAATGAAAGTAGTATAAAAATAGATGACGAGATATGGGACAATTAACCAACTTTAACACTGCATACAGATGATGAAATATGAGTGAAGTTGATCAAATTTAACATTATATCGATTATGTTGCTATTCAAATAATTGAAATACATTAACATGGGTTATCTAGAATGTATTTAAGGAATTCCTATATATTCTCGGTGTTTCGGTGTCTACGCGAGCCGCTAATACAACAGACATTAGTCAATGCGGCCCGCGGGGGTAAACGATTACGTATCGGCCCGCACTGTAGGCGGACATTGCGCGCGCACGCGTTTTTGCAGCGCACCCCGTCGAGCGCGCCTCCGAGAAGGCAGCGGCGCGCTCCCCGGCCGTCGCAGGCCGCGGTGGTTCCGGCTGTCTTCGCCGGCAACGTCAGCGTGTGAAACGCCACTGCTGTCGTCGTGGCCGGCCGTGCCAGCCTCCGCGTTCGATTCCAATTAATGACGAGCGACCGGATGCCGCGGCGTGCCAGGCGCTGAACAAAGGTGTGCGGCCGACGCTCGCTCGCTGCCGCTTCCAATGCTAATCAACGCCGCCGACATATCGCGTGCGGTGGCGACGCCCGGTGTGCGCAGCCCGGCTGGCTGTACGCACACGCGTACCCGGGCAGATATACGCACGCCGGTCCCAGGTAGAATAGGACGCAGGTGGTCACCTTCCAGGGTTGGGCATAACCCTGGATTATGGCGGTTGTTTTTACACAGATGAAATATCGCGTCCCGTGGTGTTCGGGTTATGTCGTCTTCGACCTTTCAAAAGAACGCGCCAATCGGATACATATCTTATTCCGTTTGTGTTTGTCTTTACCATCTGCGCTGTTTGGCTCTCTCGCTCTCTCGCTGTCTCGCTGTCCCGCGTTCAGTTTTAATAACGTTACATTTTGTCTTGAGTTCTGTTGGTGGATAACATTGTCAATAAATAAATGTTCTTTATATATATATATATATATATATATATATATATATATATATATATATATATATATATATATATATATATAATATATATATATATATATATATATATATATATATATATATATATATATATATATATATATATATATATATATATATATATATATATATATATATATATATATATATTAGCTTTGATAACTGTAATAATTATTTTTAAAATCATCATCATCACAATTAATTTTGCTTTAAATTAAATTCTAAATTCTTCTTACTTATCACGCGAGCTTCAAAGACTTTCTTAACTTTAATCTATATATATATATATATATATATATATATATATATATATATATATATATATATATATATATATATATATATATATATATATATATATATATATATATATATATATATATATATAATATATATATACAATATAAGAATCATAGTAAGTTGCGCCAAGGGTTTTAATATAATTATTGTCGCACTCTCCATTTCTGTTTATATAGCATAGGTTTAAAGAAAGAAATATATATATCGCCACCATTTACTTTTGCGGTTTGTCTTGAATAAATAGTGTCAAAGTGGAAACATTTATGCTTTTCAACATTATGGCCACGATACGGTCAACAAACATTGATGACGTTTTAAAGTACTAAACTGTGAAGGTTATAAGTCGTCGAAGTAAACAAACAGCGCTGTGCAGCCGTACAACACCACATCGTCGTAATAGTTGTATCCTTGTAAGGCATGTCACATATACGTGAAAGACCTGTATCTGTACACGTTAACCTCGTAATTGACGGCTATTTATAGCACTACGGGTGTGGGGTGTAAGGTGGGGTTTCGATGTCTCGAGCACTTGCCTGTCACCGATACGACAAGGACACGCCGTATGGAATGATACACTGAATCAACCAAATTACCTTTGATGTACACTCGTGTGTCTTGGTAATCCATGGTTACCAGTCGTGTCGTATTGGTGACCAAACGTCAGCCGATGCACAGGAGTACTCGGCTGCTTTATTGAGAGCATTTTTAGTTTTATGTTTTACATAATTCCTAAAAGTGTGTTTAGCGTTCGGTTGTCATCGACATATATTAAAAGTATTATACAATTATTAAATTAGTGTGCTCACTGCAAGTAATTGCTGCTAAACATCGAATATTTACATATGTTCTAGTCTCTAAATTCGAAATTTGCAATCGGTGTATTTATAAAAGATAAATTAACCTGTTAAGCTGCGTTAACCGCACACGGCAGATACTTCACTGACTCTTTCGCTTTGTGTCTTACTAAACTTACTTTTTTATATTAATCCAGTTAAAAAAAGAGTCATGTTTGATGCTTAAAGAACGCGCTGATATCAGAATTACGTCGAATGATTTTCGAATAAATAATATTAAGCAATACACCAACTAAACTATTTAATTTGGACGAGATTATAATGTGATTTTAAGTAGCTTTGCATAACCAAGTGAATTGTGATTAAGAAATTTGGAAATCATTTTTTAAAGTATTTTAAGAGTATCAGTCGATTTAAGAAAGCTAATTATGCAGTTGTAAATTTCACAGCCAGTTTGTTTAAATAACCCAACCAACGTGGTCAGATTAATTGACTCATTTTAATATCGTCCACTAGTGAATTTATATTTATAACAAAGCAATTTAATAATATTGACCACGTTCACACAATTATAATTACGATAACCACACAATTACTGTTCCTATTGTAATTGCGCCCTAGTAATATTATATATTTATAACAATTGTTTTACGATTTCTTCATTTGTGATCGAACATAGTTTACAACTACAAACGTGTTCCATTTACAGCTCAGCGGTTGCCTTAAAACAGTCGAAGTCTTTAGAGACACGCCACACAAATTAGCATAAAATTTGCATAAATTTAACCCCAGCCGCCGAAACAGAACCCAGAAATAACACGGGCTCGACATCATTCGTTTCGTATCCCAGCCCTCCCTCCCTGTGAGACCGTTTTTCCGCCCGCAAAGCCTGACGTGTCACCGGGTTCGCCGGATGCCGCGTTCTCGCAACGGTACCAGTCTCTCTCGTCCCGAGAGCGCTCCCGCGTCGCCGGGACTGCGGTATCCGCGCGGGGCGTGGTGCAACTGGGTTCAAGGGAGCAGTCGGGGAACGCAATCAGACGATCGGGGGAATCGACACCGGAACAGCCCAGTTGTCTTTACCGACGTCTGCCTAATTCGCGCCGACTTCTGTAACTCGAGAGTCGAGTGTTCGCTTTTTATCGCGACGATGGAACTCGCCTTTATAGTATCGCCGGTCGAAGTACGTACCTAGTACCTATACACCCGGTGTGGGACGCTCAAAAGACTACCCCGTCCAAAATACATCGGTATCGGTGCTTTTAAACGTACGCTCAAAACTCTACGTATGTACGTTATGAGTGAGAGTTCCGTGCGTAGTACTTTGAATGTATACGTTGAAAACACTCCGCACAGAACACTCACTCATAATATATCACTTTCACCAAGACCGTTAATTTATATTGCTTCAAACCGTAGATTGATAACTAATATACTACATATTTTAATTAATACATTACTGTTGGAATACATCGCTATTTATTTGACAAAAATACAAATATCAGCGTGATTGAATGTTTCATATTATACATAATTCAACATAATTATGATTGTTATTAACAGTTCTTATTATCGATGGTAAGCTATGCAGCTAACTGCGTTAACGTTGGCACTGTGTAGTGTTTTGAACGTATGTTGAAAACATTACCGTAATGATTTACTACTGTATTCCGGTCCCGTTGTTACGACTTGGCCGGCAAGGCTACTCGACTACATTTAAAACGTTGTAACGACTTGGCCGGCAAGGCTACTCGACTACATTTAAAACGTTGTAACGACTTGGCCGGCAAGGCCACTCGACTACATTTAAAACGTTGTAACGACTTGGCCGGCAAGGCTACTCGACTACATTTAAAACGTTGTAACGACTTGGCCGGCAAGGCCACTCGACTACATTTAAAACGTTGTAACGACTTGGCCGGCAAGGCCACTCGACTACATTTAAAACGTTGTAACGACTTGGCCGGCAAGGCCACTCGACTACATTTAAAACGTTGTAACGACTTGGCCGGCAAGGCCACTCGACTACATTTAAAACGTTGTAACGACTTGGCCGGCAAGGCTACTCAACTACATTTAAAACGCAAGTTCTTGAAAGTCAACAAGAACCCGGCTTGATCGTGTCCGACGTACACGGACAATATAGGCCAATCAAACTAACGTCGACTTCTTACGCTCTTGAAAAGTGTAGATCGTAATGTAAACACCTGAGTATGTCATATTTGCATACGGACCGACACGCAAGCCTGTGCAATGAGGTGTGTGACGGTTTCGGCGACCGTCAAACTGTGTCGCCCCCGGCTATGTGACACCTCGGCTTTCTTGTCTTCATCGAGTCGTCTTTGAACTACGCGTTCACCCAACACAGGAGATGACAGGCGTGCACGATGTTCCCGGGTGTCGCGTTCGCTAGTTACCGGGTTGATTTTTCCGGGTACGGGGACATTAACCCCGTTTATATAACGTTAGGTATACGTGCGACTGGGCCACAAAACTCTTAATTTAAAGCGGCATAAATTAGGCCTAATGTATGCCTAACTCATCGTCAAAATGCATGACAAGCCATACAAATTTCATATACGTTTTTATCTTAGCAATGTTATTATGGCACATTACTATGTAGTATGTTATTTTTATTACTACGATAGCTATGGTAATTTTGTTGAACTACTATATTAGTTAGAACATTTGTTTTGTTTGCAGATATATCATTCGGAACGTAATATTCTGCACATATTAAAACATATGTATGGTTCGGAAACATAGTCAAATTCTTCAATTGTACTTTTGATTAGTGTAATCTACCCGTCGCATGCAAAGTTCAGCATCGTAGGAACAATTGCTTAAAAACCACACATTGAAACAACGTTTGCTTCGTTTTTAACCCGACGCCTCCTTATGCTAATTGGCCGGGTTCGCACCTTTAAAGCGAGCGTCGTTTAGCAACTAGTAGACGATATTGTGACGACGGGGTGGCGGCTTGGCAAGGCGTCATTGTGACCGCGACACGAAATCGGTCTGCCCGCCGAGTTTAATAGACTTACGGCGTCATTAAGACGTCATCAAAGACGTTCTCGGCCCGGGCAAACGCAGTTTCGGCGCGCGCGGTTTCGCCGCTTGCGTTATGGTCGATTTATATTTTTACGACGTCGCAATAAAATGGAGTCGCTATCGCACCCGAAACGCTCACTTCGGTCAAATTTATTCGACTGTTAATTAACGATGTATGCGAGCAGGCGCAGTTGTGTGGTTTTAACAAGTGCTTTCGGGCACACTATGGCATTCCCGTTTGCTCGTTTGCGACGATTTGACAAAACGGCGTGCGAAATTAAATTAATGTTGACACGTTCTTGGAATGCTCCGAGTCGGCTGGACTGGTTTAACCGACAGGCGTCCCTCAGCGTGCTGGGAACAAAGGCAGCAGTAGTAATACCGAATTCGTTTTCGGTCGACATATGGTTCAGAGTAGTAATTTCACTTCTATGGCGTCATCCATAATCTGGCGATCGGCGCGCCCCAAGGCGAGTTTGATATAAAACGTTATTATTACGAATTATCGCAATCGAAATCAAATTAACCTTATTGCAGTCAGACCGTATTGGTTAACCCCCGAGGTGAATCGTGGAACAACTAATATAGTTGAACGCTGACAACAGTTAAGAATCTATTAGTTTAGGAATTTATATACCTTCGAGATATTAATGCAATATAATATTAATTATTTTGTTTGCAGTGGTTGTAAATTATGTTACTCCTTTCTGTTCCTCTTGAAAATGTTTCACTTTAACTTTGTCAAAGTAAGCTTTTAGGATACATCAATGTGCTATTTAGTAGTTGTTTCGAAACTCGATCTCATTCGTAGTAGTTTAAATTGATAGACTTAGCGCTATAGGGGCTATTCAATATATTAATAATGATAATAATGATAATAATGATAATAATGATAATAATGATAATAATGATAATAATAATAATTATAATTATAATTATAATTATAATTATAATTATAATTATAATTATAATTATAATTATAATAATAGCAACAACAACAATAACAACAACAACAACAACAATAACAACAATAATTCTTATTATTAGAAACTCATTTATTTATGAAAGTATTAGCTCGCTATTAAGAACAAATCGTTATTCCCACCGGTCTCCATTATTGCTCCATCGCATCACTGTCGCACCACAGTCGTGCTATAGTCACCGCGACGCGACGACTCCTTGGCGACACTCATGCACGCTCTGGGAAAGTGACGGGTCGGTCGTACCCCGACTCGCACGCACCTGGCCGCCACGGGTCGACGAGCGGCCTGACACCCCGCACCCTGCGGCCAGACCACCGCGCTCTCACCGCGCTCTCACCAAGGCGGCGTTCCGTCAAGAACGGGTAAAACCGCGAATTAATGTCCCGCGTTACGTCAAATTGCCCGTTGGTTCGCTGAATCGCCGCGTGTCACGGGGTACGTCTCACGGCCTGCGAGAATCGCAGATACGCATCGGTAATTTGTATGCGGAGTATTTATGTAAAAGAGCCGACTCCGTGGCGCCGCGGGCAATCCACGACGACTCCAACTTGTAGCTCCCAGTGTGCATCGCGCGCCTCTTTAGCATCCACATCGGACGGCTTTTTGTTAGACGGCTTTTTGCTATCGTTTCGCTGTCCAGCTGTCGCGCGTATTTCTGTCCCAGTTGACAATGATCGTCTTTTAAAAGTGTCCCGTTGTGAGGTTGGAACACGTGTCTTTGGTAGTTTGCTACGGGTGACTGCGCGTAGCGACTAGCAAAGGTTTGATGCTATCGCTACAAATCGTATTTTTAAATCGCTCGCGTTGCATGGATGTTGAAAGAGTCGATTTAACCGCGACGCTGGGTGAACGCGAAACGGTCACGACCCGTAACTGCCCCGGCTGGGAACGTGACAGTTACGCTGCACACCACCCGCTGGCTGACGGTGTCTCGAGCGCTCTTGAAGCGCCGAGCTCGAGCCGACAAAACTCTCCCCTAAACGACGGCGATCCTCAAGAATTAACCGCATCGTCGACGCCTCAATGCCCTGCCGCCTGTGACAATAGTTCCCTTGGCGGCGGCACCCGGAGCCGTCTTCGTCGCAACGGTTGTTGGGTTCAGACCTCAATTTACACTATAGAATGTAGTGCCTATAAAATACGCAAATTAGCCGATTTCAGTGTCAGCAAGGTTGGACTGTTTTGAAAAGTCGGACCTTTCCTAGTTGGATGAATTTTGTGGACATTGTGGTGGTGACGAAACACCGGCGTATTAATAATGTGCGAAAACCGCCAATTTTTAAGGTAAGCGCGTTTGCACACAACATCATAAAAGAGCTGGGGGTTCTGCTCAACATAGTGCCTGTGGACAACGTGAAGTTTTAGCATTTTTGATGGCCTCGTTTTCTTACAATCAAACAAAACGTTAGCCTGGCCACCAATGGGAAAGCCCAATGTGCGCGGTATATGCAGTGTTTGTTTTAGCCGTACGATGCTGCAGCGGTGTCGGTGGCGGCGGCGGTGTGCTGAATGCGATCATAATCAAGTTGTTTAGCCGTCCTCTTTCAAGTCGTATCCCGTGTTCGTTATAGCGCGGCGGGCTGGCGTGCGCTCGACTCCCGTAGCGACGCCGTCGAGTTACGAGGCCGGGATGTGCGGGATACCTGTCGGGGGAATTAAACGCCCCCGGTTGCGCTCGATCGCGCAAAGCAACCTCGCTGTGATGGGCTTCGCGACACGAAAATCATGGTTATCATGGGTTGCATGTCCCCGTTTACGACTTGTGAAACCAGAAATCGTTTCCTGGTGATATAGAAGCCACAGAAGTCCATTATTATCCCTATATAACTTAATTTTTATTATAGCGATAAACCCACACACCGTTTTATCCCAACCCAAATGTGATTATTAGTTAATTATTATTTCACTAAATTAATTATTAATTTACCATTACGCCAAATACAACTTGCCAGCGCTTGACACGGCTGCCTTCTATAACAGCAGTGTTATGTCACGTATAGGATGGCGTAAAAGATAAACTATAACTGGCGGACGGTAAGCAACCTTTCAGTAATTTCATCTGGCCTTACGACGATCCAATGAATTGACCTCGCGTGGCAACGCCTACAAATATATTCTCCGTGGTCCGCTGCAGGGCAAATGGCGGCCGTTTCGATTCGGTATCAACGAATATAAGTCCCGCCGCGGGCAGAGAGGACTTCCGTGTTGAACAGCGTGTTTGTTCTCTACCGCCGACTCGACGTAAGCTCCTTCGACCATTAGGGACTTTCAGCTTGTGTAATTTGAATGCGGTCGCACCCAGCCCGCAGATCGGCGCCTATTAATCGCGCCGAGTGAGTAAACTTAAGCAATTCCAACAGATGGCGCGGAATTGTAACGTTTTGATGTGTTAGTCTGAAATGTCGTCGAAGTTATGCCCAGGCGTGCATGCCGTTTGCCGTTTGCCGTTTTCTTTGTTCTAAACGCCAACCGCAAATACAAACTTGGTTTATTCCGTCTGCGTATAGAGGAGTGTCTGTCGTAAGTGGAAGTTAAATTAAAGTCTCACCCGAAGCTGTGATCAGCCATGCGTGTCTTTGTGTTTTTCTAAACGCCAACCGGAAATACAAACTGGGATTACGTTCATCTGTATACGGAGCAGTCTGTCACAAGTTCAAATTAAAAAATCTGACCCCGAACTGACAGGCGTATTTGCGAGCTACCGACAACATCAGACCCCGGTGCGCCTCCACTACGTGGGAAAATGAAGTTCGTCCACGTTATTAATTTCCCCGGAGATTACTGGCCGGCTCGTTTAGCCGACCGAACCCGCGCGGCGCCCCGTCACCCTCAGTCGCAGGCGACGGCAAGTCAAGCGCAAAGCTGCGCCCGATAACATTCAGTCGGCGACTATTGGACGTGACACCATCAGACGGCCCAGCGCTGCCGACTAGGGCACGACCTGGTCAATCTTCGGGGTCCGATTACCCGGGGGCTGCCGGTGGACATCCATTCCTGCGCTATATGTCGAGGTCGCGACCTCCGTGGAAATTACCTGCGGTCACAATTGGTCAGTGTCGCCGGCGATTGAGTGGCAGCGGCTGCGCTACTGGCGTGAGATTGCCGAAGACAAACTGCCCGTTTGGATCAGTTTCGTGAACTTGATAGCTGTAGTCGGTGGAAAACGCTTCCATTTCCGGGGTTGTCGTCTGAAGACCAGGAGCGCCTTGCTGCTGCGAACTTAAAGCTATAGTAGCGTCGGTGTCTGGCTTCCTTGTACTATAGTATACGTTATATAGTATACTGTTAGCGCAAGCCTCGAGGCATACTGGCAATATGCCTCGAGGCTTGACCGTGGAGTGGTGTGCGTCTATAAAGTGGGTGACACAAAATCAATCACAAGACGGTCCTTAAACGGATTTGAACAAACCGTTATGTCATTAGGTTTACTGGATGGTTAACATTATATTATAACTCTTTAAATATAATTCAGTTATATTAAGAATTATCCCGTCTTCGTAACGTCTTCTTTGTTTTTGATGCAGTTGCCCAAAGATTGTACGGATGTATGAACATATGTATATACTTATTCGCGCAGTTAGAGTATTATTGTGTGTGTCTTATAACTGGAGCGTATATCAAAATAGTCTTACGTGTCATCTGTGACGTCAGAGAAACCGAACAGCGCAACACACAATGTAGAAACACAAGTACTCGCGTTTTATCTGGAATGTTCACACTACGCCTTATGTTATATATGACAAAACAAATGTATATCTATGTAACCTGATTCTGGGTCTTTTATTCTTCAACGAAAACTTGTCTTCCAGTTTCTTCATCTGAAAAAATTCCGACGATGACGTGGCACTGAAATACTACAGCTTTGTATACTTTCACATGCAGGTTTTATATATTTTTCAACGAAAACTTGTCTTCCAGTTTCTTCATTTGAAAAAATTCCGACGATGACGTGGCACTGAAAAACTACAGCTTTGTGTACTTTCACATGCAGGTTTTATAATAAGACGTCTTTCTTGTTTTCGGTCGACAGAGCCAAGTCAAAGAACGGAGGTCGAGCGTTAAGAGATCAACTGGAGAAGATAGGCTTAAATCTTCCGGCCGGGCGACGAAAGGCCGCCACTGTGACGCTAATTACGTCTCTAGCCGAAGGTGAGTCTCGCTTCGTTGTGCGCGTCGAATGCCTTCTTCGTTGTTGAGGGTCCGTCGGTTGGTGGACAGTTTCTTTCGTGTGTTAGTATTTTGCAACAATCTCGTTGCATCACTGGGGCATTATATATATATATATATATATATATATATATATATATATATATATATATATATATATATATATATATATATATATATATATATATATATATATATATATATATATATATATATATATATATATATATATATATATATATATATAAATATATATACACACACATATATACATATATGTGTGTGTGTGTGTGTGTTTGTGTGTGTGTGTGTGTGTGTGTGTGCGTGCGTGCGTGCGTGCGTGCGTGCGTGCGTGCGTGCGTGCGTGCGTGCGTGCGTGCGTGTGTGTGTGTGTGTGTGTAAAACGGGACAATGGGTTGCACGTGCAATGAACAACAACAATTCGAGTTGCAAAATAGGAATTGCAAATGTTTGTATACATTATGATCAGATCAACAATCCAAACGGTAGTGCCTCTGACATCACCACGTAATTAACCAAAGTTTAAAGTATTTTACAAAATTTATTTGATCGATTCATTGATATTTCAAATGACTGGATCGTTACGTTCATACGCATTATTTACACTTGTGTTTAAAGAGTTCAATTTAACAAACCCGCTTGGAACCGAGAGCTAATCAAATGTAAAATATACACAAGCCGTCGTATAGTCGCGTTCATCGAAACACAACTGTTGTTTCGTGTTTGACCAATGGTACTTGACAACGTGTGATCATCTCAAACGGTCGACCATACGTCCAATGTCGTGACCGCAGATTTCTAGTGGTCAACGCCAAGCTATTTCGCAATCGCGAAATCACATGGTTCGGGGTATCTTCGGTGCACTTATCTGTTTTGGATCGCGTATTCCGCGACATGCCACACACCAATCCCCCCCCCCCCCCCCCCCGACTGATGGCTACCCGCTGACAGCTCGTATTCATCGGCCGTGTACAGTTAATTATACGCCGAGAACGGTGCTGGCTTTGTTTGGCACCGACGGACGAGTCGAACATGTCTGCTCGTGGCACGGGTGGCGAAGTTGTTTATCATCGCTTGGACAGCGGTTATGTCGGTCTCTCAGATCTGACGTCGAGAGTAAATAACGTGTGTCCCCTGCAACGTAATTCTGGGTCCAACCATGGCCGTATATCCTCGCCGGAGCACCTCGTGACGGTTACCAGCACCCCCGTAAGAGCCAGTATCTACAGCAGGATGACTGATATACGCAAACAGCATAAGTTGTGTCAGTGACCGAGTAGCTTCACGGACAACGTGTGTGTCGTCCGGTGGTGTTTGGTGACAGAGCCGTTGTTGCACCCGGATTTGTCGCTATGTCCCTAAATGTTTGACCACTGCGATTAAAATGAAAATTGCCCCAAAGCTGCACAGTGACGTTCCATCAGACCGCTTGGATGATTCAACGGTAGCAATAGTTCATTAGAAGAATATGTTACCATATTTTTTTGTGCTGGCCGAAATGCCTGCGGATTAAATCATCTTGAGTAAATCTGGCGGTCAGAAAAACGTAGATAAATACAGCACAGAGCTTTAACGCACGCTGGAGCGCAACGCTGCTGGCGGTCTTGGGGAAACATCGCCTGAAGAGGAACAACATCGTGCTCTAGATCAGGACAAGAACATCAATGGAACGCCTACACCTGTTTGTTCGCGGACGCGGCACGCAGACGGTGCGATATCCCGGCACGGTGGATGATCCATCCGCGGGATGCCTGCCTCGTCGTCGCCGTCGTCGTCTCCAACAATAGAGCGGCACGCTTCAGCCGAGCATGCCTGCCGGCGCTTCACGCCTTCCGCGACAACCAACACGACCTACACAAGGCTTGTGTCAGCGGCCCGCCCGCCGCCGGCTGTTGACGGCTTCGGCGGCGGGGCAGGCGGGCGGCGTTCGCCTCGCGACACCTGATCGCCAGCTGACAGCGACGACCGACCGACGACATTGTTAGAGCACGGCACATCATCATGCCCGCGGGCGAGTTCTTCTCGTCATTCTGACTTTGTTTTTCTTTGAGAATGTATTCTTGACTTTGTTTTTGTTAAGAAGATGTTCTTGGCAAACACACAGTAAATAAAATAAAATCACTACTTGCTATGTATTTTTTTTTACAAATAACCCATTTGACGTGGAGCTCTTTAACAAATCTACCATATCACAAATTATAGATATTTTCTAA
The DNA here is from genome assembly GCA_033239005.1 of Lamellibrachia satsuma. NCBI lineage: Eukaryota > Metazoa > Annelida > Polychaeta > Sabellida > Siboglinidae > Lamellibrachia > Lamellibrachia satsuma. The sequence goes on along the minus strand of BSQZ01000076.1, from coordinate 415,558 downwards.
TAACATTTTATGTCTTTCGTTCATATGCGTTTTTATAAAAAAAATAATCATATGTAACGCATTCCCTATTTGACCCAAATATTTATGAGAAAAAAATGTAACATAAAATATTTTTTTGTAATATTTAACTCGTACGGAGAACAATCCATTACGCATTGAGCGACTCGCTCAAACCACGGATGTCCGAAGCATTTTAAACGTCCGAGATCTCAAGTGCGGACCTTGGCTCGTTCGGCCACTGTCGGTCATTGAAAAGCGCACTTAACGTGAGAGGGCCGACCTCTCTCGTTACGTCGTATGTTATTGAAGCCGCCTCGCCCGCTGCCTTGTCCGCCGGCTGCCGCCACTCGGCGCTCGAGTGCTAGGCAAACATGAGAAGGACTCGTTCGGATCCCGGCGTCCATTACGACGGTCCTTAGTCGATTTATCCTCTATGAAAACATCGGTCGGAAGGCGGATTGCGGCGAAGACAAACTGCGGACGAAATTGATATCAAGTGGCAGAGATAGAGGTGGATTGTGGTCTGGGCGGACGGCTTGTGGTGATGAGCAGTTGTAGATGATATTCAAATTACAAGGCATGGTGTTAAAACGGCTACGCGGAGAGACAGTGAAAGGGTTGTTTGTATAAATGTGTATATATTCTAGAGATTCTAGACAAATAGGTAGGCAAACAGATAGACGCGCACATATAAAAAATAAAGAGAGAGAGAGAGAGAGAGAGAGAGAGAGAGAGAGAGAGAGAGAGAGAGAGAGAGGGAGGGAGGTAGAGAGAGAGGGAGAGGGAGGGAGATATATGCAGTGATCTGACGAGAGAGCGCATGTGTTATATCGCAACATAATTTACTGAAAGCACTATCTTTTTACGACTTCGCCAGTCGGTGTATTCGCTGCTTTTCGACATCTGGAGTGTAGCACGACTGCCGTAAACAGTGGCAGGCGGGTCAGAGGTTAACGCGGTGCTCGAAGAAAGTTCACACCAATAATATAGTTGCTATTATACTGCTACCGCTGATGCTTATGTGAATAGCCACGACCGCGTGAACACACAATTGCTTCCCATGTGATTATGGCACATTACAGACGGCATGCGATAACTGTATCGGCTCCATCGGTGCTTACCGACCTTTTGCGGACCTTCCGAAACCGCCTTGCATCGAGTATCTTGACAATTGAATGATAAAATTTAGGTTAAGTTTGGACTCGGGTACTGAATATGCTTAGTTAGAGTTTATATCTTAGTGACCCCTTCTTCAATACCAGTGCAGGCAGACAGTGGATTGACTGTTTCAACAATTTCGGTTATAGTGTTTCTGCTATGGAAAGAAAATACATGCAACCTTCACAGTTGCCGTTTGACTGAACGTTTACTCCCCGTCCAAAGTCATTTAATTAACTCCGATTTCCTCGGCGCAAACGGATGGGAATTCACACTCCGGGTGGGAATTCATAATCCCCTCAGACACGACGCTGGCGCATAGCGTTTGGACAAGAGCCGCGCAGTAATCTGTACAGTTAAGTGAACTGGGGCCGACGATCGATGCCACTGGAGGCTGATTGTTCAGAAGGGCATCAGAAGAGAAACGAATCACACAACTGAAGTGGCTGAGAAGAGGGGTCACGGAAAACAAAAACGTATTCTCAGCCCACTGCCTTCACCTACCGCCGCAAGTGCGGCAGAGACTGCCATGCCAGAGTGCGGCTCTTGTGCCACACCATGCAACAGAGTTGACCACCACAGAGTTGACCGTCATTGTCTTGCGAGACTGAATGATGCCGACGTGTGTAGTTGTTGCATATAAAAAACAGTCCTTATATAACTAGTACTGTACCACACGACTTATATGAACAAGGAGAGATGATGAATTAACACCGCTTGTCCAACAAAGGCCTCGGCTCTGGAGTCGGCTGTTCTCTCTCGGCGACTACGGCGAAGACTTTGCCGCGAACAAACGGAGCGGACGACCTCCCGACGGGGAGTCAGGCGATCGGGGTGGATCGGCGCCTGTCCACGCCTCTACCGACAACACAAAGGCCTGTCGGCAGAGGTCGTTTGTAAACGACGTTGTCTCTTTCTGTTGTCGAGCACCCAGGCGTGCTTTATTAGCTGCTAATGAACGGTAATGATCAAGTCGACTGGATTCTGTGAAGTCAGTTAAAGCGGCGGTGACGTGGAAAAATATAGCATCGATAACAAGACTATGTTGTCTCAACGACAGCCTGGGTAGCACAGGCAATTGGGTTAGAAAATGTCGTTATATTTGAATGGTGTGTATTTTCTATTATTTTTAGGAACGCCAACACCCCCGCCCGCTAGTATAATATATATAGTAATATAATTTATTTACTGTTTTTCAAAACCATTTTGTAAACACTCAGACATTTTAATTAGGAATATCTTATTTACCTTAATTAAATTAAAGACCATAGGGAATATGTTATTCTAAGCATTTTACTACATAATTTTGAAAGTTTGGTTTTATTCAAATTTAGCGAATTATGATATGTGTGTGTGTGTGTGTATGTGTGTGTGTGTGTGTGTGCGTGTGTGTGTGTGCGTGTGCGTGTGCGTGTGCGTGTGCGTGTGCGTGTGCGTGTGTATTGCGCTATGCATGTATATCGACAAGACATCCATGAAGTAATTAAGACAATAATTGAATATTTAATATGTAATTTTCACTGTGTATGTATATTTTATATCCACGTTGCGCAGAAAATTGTTTACGTCGGTAGATGCAGGCGCGAATCCTCCGAGCGGCTTACGCATGCAGGTGAAATCGCGTGGACGGCGAAACCGAACAACATACCGGAGTTCGCTCGTGCGAATAATATTGTCTATATTATCTAAGACTCGAGCAGCTGAAACAAGCCAGGCGCGATCACGCGCGCACTCCGTAGCGCTTATTAACCACCGCGTTTGACGCAGCGCTCTGAAATTAACGCGAGATAACAACGCGGGCGCCGAACGCACAAAGCCTTGCTACGACCGGCGAGTTTGTGGCTTCTTTCTATACCGCGTCTTTGGCAATGAACCCACCGCAGCGCTCATGCGTTCCGGTCATGGATGCTATAATGTGCAGGTTGTGGCGATTAATGGATAATCGCACGGGCGGATCTCTGTACCAGTGTTCGCTTTTCTGTGAAGCGCTGGGCGATAACACGAAGTTTTGGGAGTGGTTTTGAAAGGACCTACTGTGGAATGCACTGCGGTTGAAAATGTAATTATTCGCTAATCGGGAGGCGTTGCACGCGCGCCCACTGCGCGTGGAATGGTGCACACGACCCGTGCAAAGTGCACGTCACGCATGTGCAAACGCACGAGATAGTCTTTGCGTCGACTGAAACCGCACTGTTGGAATCGATAATGGCATTCATTGAACCCGAAAAACGCAATCATGCGCGGCGACAATTTGATCCTTGGGAGATGCGGTTTTCCTGCAACTTTCGTATTATTTATGCAACACTTTTGCAAATCCCCGCGTTACAGACACTCTAATTTGGGTCGATGAACCAAAACAAAACCGCAATCGACGTGCGGCTAAAATTTCTTCATTGGGAGTTGCGGTTTTCAGGCAACTTATTTTCTTATGATTTATGCAACACTTTCGCAACTTCCAGCGTAGCAGACCTATTTTGAGTTAATCGATTCCTATATGACTTATGGGCACTGATTATACAGATACATCGCATTTTCAGACTATTACTCAACTGTAGTAAAACGCATGTTTTTTCCTAATGTAATCGGTGGCCATTATTTAGTTCGTCAGACCGAGTCCGGTTATAATTGTCCATCCAGTTCATGAAATTCCGGGCTACTCAATACAACGCTCCACCGACACAGCCAACAGATGAAAGCACACGTCATCACTTGTTATGCATTGTCAGTGACGTCACAACGCTGCGTCAGCGATGACGCAATGATGTCGGACTGCACTCGCGATGACGCAATGCGCGGTCGCGCCGTTTAATTTCGCCCGCTGCAGGCCGAGCGCGCACGTGGCGGCAACGTTTCGTGTTCTATCGAATTTCCTGCTCGTATCTAATAAACAACGGCGACGCTCGTTTAGTATCGCTTGATGAAGCCACGGAAGGAATTGCATTTCGCATTGATTGCTGTACGCGACTTACAACTTATACCGACTTTAGCGCGGTTGTTGTAATGCCCACTAAGTGGAATATTTAATTCAGGTTCGGTACTTTGGTCATATCCACTAGGTGGCGCGCAAGTTTCTCAAATAGTCTAGACTTGTTTCCCCGTACATTTGCGAGAATGTTATTTTATTTTATTTCATAAAAGTAAACTCCTTAGAGTCTATGTGTCACCCTCTGTTGTGAAGCTGGCTAGTTAATTAGTTTGCTAATCCTGCCAGAGTTACCAACGAAGCATTGGTATAGACAAACACACTGGTAATACAAAGATGCCACACATAATTCGCACACCACGTGATTGAGAGAGAAACTGACGCGTTACCTTGTGAGCTCTACTGGTATCCTAAACACACCCGCATCTGTTGTGTAACCCTGGATGTGTAATGTGCACGCAGCGTCACGTGTGCACGTGCACAAAAGGAAAGATGAAGCAGACGGTGCCTACGTTGGTAGACTGCATCTCGGTATGATGCGCCGTTGTTATCTATCAGGTTCTATATACTTCCCGCGTGTCTAACTAAGTCACCGGAAAAGCCAATCACATCAGAATGATATTTACCACGAGTCGACCCCGCGTCTTGATCCGCGATGTGCGGGCGCACTCAACGTTGCCGTTCACTTGAAAACCGAAAAGTGCACCCTTAATTGCCGGCTGTCTACCTTCCCCTGAATACCCATCCACGAAAGCCTTGCTACCTAACACGCAAACACCTTTCAAGGTAGTACAATCCCCTTACCAAGGCACTTGTAAAAAGTTACCAGAAACTCATCTCCTTTTTGTGGCGTCAACCGGGCAGGGTCGACGTAAGAGTAGACTCGGGCAGTCAATGAGTCGTAGGAATGCGCGCGTTCTATGCATCGATTTTCCTTTGAGAAAAACGCTTTCTTCCACTACAATCGGGGCGAGATGTGTTCATTATCCGACGGAAAGCGGGTTACACGGCCGTCTACGTTCGAATGTTGACGGCAGATGCGATTCGTCGCCTATTTCCAGCGGCGAGGTTTTTGCTCCAGCGATGTTAAATATGTTTTTTATTTAGCAAATGACGGGTGCTGTTTGTTGTTGTTGCTGATACTGAAACTTCATCGTCATCACCACCGCCACCACCACCACCACCACCACCATCACCATCACCGCCACCACCACCACCACCACCATCACCATCACCATCGCCACCACCACCATCACCACCGTCACCACCACCGCCACCACCGCCACCGCCATCACCACCACCACCGCCACCACCACCACCATTATCATCATTGCGAAGCAGTCTATAGTGTATTGAATGAATGTTTCGTTGCGTTGTTGCCAGGCGAGGCGGTGCGACTGGCGAGAGACTACGGCTACCTGTGCGAGACTGAGTTCCCGGCCCGGCAGATGGCCGAGTACATAGCGCGATCTCACGTCGACCCGAGCGAACAGACGCACCGTCGACAGATGATACTCGCCTCAAAGTAAGTTTGCTATTGCCACTTCGATGCCACGCCATCAACGTAGCTTTCTTCTTCATTGCACAGTTCGGCCTATCACCAATCATACGGAAAAGAATTGTCTTCAACAGCAGAGAAAATAGTATATCGGATTGGTAAGATGAATGTTTTTGATACGACTAAAAAGTATTACTTGGACCACACCGCCACCCGGTGGCCCAATTGTTAAACCATCAACTCATAGCTGATTACAGAACTGTGATCTATATTAATTACGTTTAGTGAAATACTATTAGTAAAATTAAATGTATAAAAATAAAATCATAAGAAACATAGATAATGAAAACATATACGCGCATGCGCCACATTGATCAGACAAACATAAAAAATGTCGCGGCAACACCACGCGGACGGTATGGAGTGTACGAGACGAGTCTTATATTTCCTCTATCTAAATCGCTTCGATTGCGCCACACAGCTACCTCGGTATGAGTCGCGGAGAGGCGAGATCTGGAGTCGTTGATCTCGCTCTAGCCGTCAACAGGAAGCAGCTATGTCGGGCGATAAGGAGCCGCGTTAGCGATAGTCCGTACCACGCCGAGACTGACTCCGCGTGGCCCGCTCGGGTCCCCTAAAATTGTTCACTGGTTGGAAGAAGTTGCCAGCGTTTTTTTATTGTCTGCGTTAGCAGCCGCGCGCCTGGACAGACCGGAAACCGTCGGATGACGTCAAGTTGGACAAATTATCCAAGAACGGGTCCGCAGAATATCAAACGTGACCTATCATCCGAGAATGTGCCAGCAGAATCTCAAACCGGACAAATCAAATCAGAATATCGAACTGGACAAATCACCCAGGACTGTGCCCGCTCTATGAAGCCACGTCCAAGAAGGTGATCTTTCCTCTTGATTGGTGCTCCACTGCGGAAGACGCGGAACATTATATCTCCGCTCACATCGCCGTCGCGATATGGGCGAACGGCACGCGCGCGGAGGCAGATCGCCGTTTGCCGTAGCTCGCCAAATTGGTGCAATTACGTAGCATTTGATCAGTGGCGTAAACGCGCGCGCTTCGGCGCTGGCGTAATGATTACGACGCAGCGACGGAAGCCGTAGCAGCGGCCAAAGTCAGCCCTAGGGCACGCGCGTCTTGTCGGTCGACGAAGCTCGTTACGTCCGGCGCGTGCGAAGTGAGATAAAGTAGAGGGGTGGCCAAACGTAAAACGGCGTCTTTCCCGACGAAACCGTCGCTCTATCATGGGGTAAATTTTGACAACAAACTGTACAACATGCAGGCTCCAATAAAGGAACAATTATCATTGTCATAAACTGCAAATATTGATGATATTCTTTTATCGATTTAGACATATTTTCGCCGACGAAGTGTCACCTATAATACAGTTTAGCGATGTATTTAAATTTTGATAGTACAACGCTACTATGTGGTTTTATCAGAAGCAGCCAGGATTTATCCAGCTCTGGATTAGTTAATGCTCACATTCATGCAACCTCGTGTAACTGCACGTGGACTCGACGGAACAGAAAAATTCTGCCGCAGAATCGTCATAAAAGCAGGTCGTAAAATTCTGCCGGCAACTGCGTTCAGACGAAAGGACGTTTTTCCCCGGCATCGCTAAGAGGGCGTTCTTGTTGCCAGTCGCTGCACGTATAGTTCCAGGAAGACCCCCAATCGGAAGCGGGCTGGCCGCAGAAATTAAACCTCATCAATAATGAAGACCGGAACGAAGAGCGCGCGACATTGTAACGAAGCGGAAACCAGGAAGATTGCGCCGTGGAAGACATCCATGGTGATTACAGTCACCACGACGCTACGAGGACACGTGCCTAGCGCGGAAGCGACGGCTGATGCCTTCCGGGTGACGCCCGTAGCAGATGTCTCGTCGGTCGAGACTTTGCGGAAAATATTTCCGCAGGAGTCGTTGACTTGTCCGCCAGGTTGGCGTGTCCCCGAGGCTAGTCAGGCAGGTGAAGCTGCCGACGGTCAGACTCAGATCGTGCGTGCGCGCGCGTTCGTGCGTGCGTGCATACTCCTATGCATTCTGCTTATGCGTGTGCGTGCGTGCGTGCGTGCGTGCGTGCGTGCGTGTGTGTGTCATATCACGTTAGTGTGCGTACAACATTCACAATTATATTTCCACCATTACCACGACGCAACCGAACAATCCACGTGACCCCCGTTGTCGGGAGTGCACGTGACCCGTTTTACGGACGCATTCAGAACCATCCGCCAGGGCTCCACGAACGCAACCACTGAAAGAACACCGTACGTCTGGTCGGGCACAAGCTTCGGTGAATGACGACATTTACACGCGCGACTGATCCGAGCCATCGTATTACGTCGCTTGTTAGCGGAACCGCTGTTTGATATGGAACGTAATGTGTTTTTTGCGTGCGTCGTTAATTAGTCTGGACGGACGCTGGAGCTCCGTCGGCCAGGTACGCACGGAGCCCGCCTCGATATCGTAACACTATCGATCTCGCGTCACGTATCGTTCGAGCGGAAGGCGTTTATCGGAACTAATGCGGGGCAAAGTTATGCCTACGGTAATACGATGCTATTTTACGAATCGCTGTGGTTTTTTGTTTGTTCTCCATACGTTGGCTTGATTCGACCTCCATCGTATTTTCAGGACCATAGCGCTGCTGTAATTACAAGCACATTACTGATTGGGAGTCGTTTTTTGCGCTGAGGTGATACGTTAAAGTGAACTACTATATAGGCCTATATGGTCAAATATCGGGAAAAAAAACGAAATGCACAAACCAGTAATCAGCAGGTGAATATTTTACGGGTAACGAACCTTTCTGCACCGGAAACTAGAGTCGACAGACCAGACGCGGTGTCCGAGTACAATAGACGCGCAGCCTAGTTTATCGCAAACGATTAACTTTTTGCCCAAACCAGATGGCAACTTTTGTCTGCCGCATGACATTGTCACGGTTGTAGTGAAACTCCCGAATCATATTGGCGTTTACATTTAACATAAAAACGACGACAGACCCGTGCCGTGGAAAACGCGAATGTATAATACATTGTGAGATGTAAGCAAAAACGCTGCAATAAAATCACGACTCGCCACCAACCCGAGCTGGCACGTTAATTATAAACCCGGTAATGGATTTGATCGAGTATGTGATGCAATAATGAAACATTGACAAGCGTTTAAATTTTAATTATGTGTGCCTTTATAATAATAATAATAATAATTACAACACTAATAATAATTGTTGATCCTGTTTTGGTCATTTTGATTTTTATGTTCGTAATTCCTTTACGTTCGTTGCTATAATTGTGACCCCGCGTAACGCCGCCCGTTCTCTGCCTGCAGACAGATGGTCAAGGAGTTTATAGACCTGCTCAATCAGGACCGGTCGCCGCTCGGCAACACGCGGCCGCAGACGATACTGGAGCCGGGCATCCAGCGACACCTGACGCACTTCTCGCTCATTACGCACGGCCTGGGCGCGCCGGCAATGGTGGCCGCTGTCACGGCGATGCAGAACTATCTCTCTGAGATGCTAAAACACGTCGACAAGAACTTCCCGAACGCCGCGAACGCCGGTGGGACGCTAGGAGGCGGAGCGCCCATGGACTCACACGTCAAGTCGAAGGTGGAGAAAGACGACTCCCGGAAGTGATGTGGCGGCGCATGCGCGAGACCGGTCGCGAATCGTCGCCGGCGGCTTTGACGGAACTCGTCAATTCTCGCGAGAGTTGTTGCGTAATTCTGCTGTCGGCGCACGCAGCGGACGCGAGTGGTGCCGAGCGCGGGACAATTTGGCGCAGCTTAGTGCGCACGCGCAACGCATACGTCCGGTCGGACGTTCAGGGGACGACGACGTCGAAACAGACGGGTGATCGTAACGTGTAATATATTATATAAAGACTGCGCGACTATCGTACGCGTCGATACTGCCAAATTGTATGCGTTCGTGCGTGCGTGTGTGTACACGTGTGTGTGTGTGTGTGTGTGTGTGTGTTTGTGTGTGTGTGTGTGTGCGTGTGCGTGCGTGCGTGCGTGCGTGCGTGCGTGTGTGTGTGAGTGCACGTGTGTGCGTGTTTATCGATAGCGGACCCGGCCTCGGGCAGCAGACGTACGCCTCTACCATATCATGCATACGGCATGTGCACCGGCGCGTCGACCGATCTCTCGCGCGACTTGCCCGAAATATCGTGGGACCAACGGCACGCACAGTTCGTGCTGGATACTTCCGCTTCCGGTGCTACACTGCCTTTGTTTGCAATACTCCTATTTATGGTTCGTGTCGTGTGTTCGTGTCATACGTCATGTTTATATCAGTTCGCAATTATTACCGTTTGGATTTGCCGTTAATGTACGTTATGTTCTCGCCGGGTCGGATGCACTGCGACGTAACAATGTATGGACTTACTTTGTGTTTAAATTAAATTTCTAACATTTATCCTTGCCACATTTTCTATACGGGATTATTATTTTACTGGAAAACAAGTGAAGTTTCACAATGATTCGGGGTTGTGTGCATACTTCCTCTTGTCTATTTCCGAGCACCTAACATTTAACTTTGCCGTTTTGCTTGTACAATATACGATATATTTCACTGACCCAATTAATAATCCTCACATTTGTGTTATGCCGATTTGTTTGGTTACTTCATCCACAACATGCTATCCAATAATTGGAATATACAGTATACGACTTAATTTGCCAACAGTTCACAGCGACAATTACCAAGCATTATGTTGCTCGTGAAAACCAACGCAAGTCCATCGAATTGTGCAGCGATCTTGCATTATGTTGCTGATGAAAACCAACGCAAGTTCTTTAAAAAATGTCAGCAGTGCATCTTTATATTTCGTGCAATAAAGTGGGGGTACATTTATTATGGCTTTGAGATCTCAATGCGAAGTTATGTGTGCAGTAATAACTGGTACAGAGTAAATTAATGGAACTTGGTGGTGCGAATATTAATTGTCAGGGGTGTGTCCGGTAAAAATTAAAAGTTATATTAATATCTGTCCATGCACTTTTTCTGCAATATGACCGTTATGGAAAATATTTAGGATTCCCTCGAATAGTGAACCCTTATAACGTTGTGGCGCCAATACTGTTGCTTCAGGGTATAGAAATTGGTCACTGGCGAAGTTTCACCTAATCACATTTTAATAATCAATTATGACTAAACAGCAACACGAAACATTCATCGTTGATCTTGGTCTGGGACCCGCGCGTAGATATGCTGCAAAACTGTTATTGTTAGCATGTGCCATTTTTCACAATGTTCATATTTCTTCGTGTCCTCAAATACGTTATACGTTATACGTGGCATTTGTGTTAGCAGTGTAGCACTTTGATCTCAAAATCAGTCCGGAATTCGTTTGTGGTATTATACGGAAATGTAACCAAACATTTAGACATATCCTATAAATGTGCAAGATGTTAGATGCAAGATGCAAGTTATGACCGTAAAGGTGAATTATGATTATTCATTGTTTTATGATATTCGTAAATACGTTAATGCAGTCTTTGCCTCCCCGCGTTCCAGTGCGTTGCACGCTGCGCATGCAGCGAAGATTATTTCTAAGAAAACAGTCTCGTTGGACGCGTATTTTAAGCAATCATCGTAGGTTTACCCCGTAAAAGATGCCTGTTCACCAATCTGAAGTCAAACCTTAGACTGCATAGATGTATGTTTTCTGTCGTGCTTTTTATGTTCCGAATCTCAAACAGTGTCTACTTTGGAAACTCTGAAAATCGTAGATTGCGAATGTAGTATGCACGATGCTATTCATCTTGACTACACGATCTAACAACTACGACATTTGTTGCGAAGTAATGTACACGGTGCTATCCATCTTGACTACATGCACGATCTAATAATTACGACATTTGTTGCGAAGTAATCATTAATTTCACTCAGACATATAGCGAAGTCTTCTCAATTGTTACAACGTATACGTTGTAAAAAGCGTAACAAGCGCCGTGGCGGCGTTTATTCCGTCATAGCGCGTTATACTAAACGTAATACTCGGCGTAGAATCTCGCGATAAACGCGAATAATAATAATACGCATTACACCGGTTTTCTGCTGGAACCGATACGCCTTCGTTACCAGCACGACCACTGTAAATATGACGGCATCCGAATTAATGCAGCGTTATCATCTGTAGCCGGGGGGGGGGGGGGTGGGGGGTGGGGGGGTGGGGGGCTCTGCTAATACTATTGTTGCCACTACTACGTCAGTGTCGATTATTTATTTATTGTTGTACAGTTCGTAGTTTCAGCAGGTGGGGTCATTTCCCATCGGTACAGCATTGTGTCATGTTCATAGGGTAAAAGTGGCCTATTCGGTCACAGACAGTGTGTCTTCTTCAGCAATCGCGCACCTATAGGTAAAATACGTCACGAGCATGTGCTGTAGTAATTTCAAACACACTCGAAGAACCCGGCTAAATAACGCGTGTTCTAGACGAGCCAGATTCGTGCCGGAAGCTCATTCTTTGTATGAAATGTGAGTAAAAATTACCAGACCACTACGATTTAGGGGCGTTCATGGTGTGGCATTGTGTACGTCTGTCAAACAGGTTCATAATCAGTAGATTGCGTTTGTATCGTGTTGTGTCGTTCCTCCTTCGACGGGGGCCGATGCGCACTGTCCCAGTTGTATGTCCGGTGTGTTTGTTCACCAACTGCGATATTGTTCACATTAAAACATCTAAATGTACAATGTGTTTACTGTATGTGTAATTATGTATACATAGGGGAAGGTGTAATGATATTGTAAATGAACCCACTTGGCAAACAACCACGTGTTACGTGTTTAGCGAGCTAAACATTTTTGGAGTGGTTCATTGATACAATTGCTATTACAAAAGAAAACAATATCTCCAAACCGTGTGTTGATATAAATCACATATGGCCATTAATTTTTTTTTAAGAAAATAAAAAGTTAAAAAATGTCAACGGTTTTGTCGTTCGGAATAGCACATTTTCATACACCAAAGCTGGTATACTTCTTCTAAAAACATTAGCTCAGTAAATACATAACATATTTCCATTTTTCACAGGGGGTCCATTTACCACGTAAAGATAGTAAATGGACCCGTGGTCCGTGTACGGCGGGGTCCATTTACCACGTGAAGATGGTAAATGGACCCGTGGTCCGTGTACGGCGGGGTCCACTTACAATAGTACACCGGCTCTTAAGATGGGACATTGATACTGTTATGTGTTGGTGATCGAAATACAGTAGCTTCTTCGAAACGGCAGCAAGATTCGTACCCTGGCCCTCTCAAATGCCAGTCAGACGTTCTTTGCTACTAAGCACTGGCTAACATAAACACATATCAATATCCCGTCTCAACAGTTCACACTATATAATACTAACATATAAACAAATATTAGTTTAATTAGTCAATCACTTGCAAGTTTTTGTATAATGTCGAAGAAATGCCCGACGATCAATTCAATTTAATAAATTTTACTTCCACAAAACACATAGTACGTCGTACACATACAAAACATTGTAGTACGTCGTACACATACAAACATTGTAGTATGTCGTACACATACAAAACATTGTAGTTCGTCGTACACATACAAAACATTGTAGTACGTCGTACACATACAAAACATTGTAGTACATCGTATACATACAGAACATTGTAGTACGTTGTACACGTACAAAACATTGTAGTACGTCGTACACATACAAAACATTGTAGTACGTCGTACACGTACAAAACATTGTAGTACGTCGTACACCTACAAAACATTGTAGTACGTCGTACACCTACAAAACATTGTAGTACGTCGTACACATACAAAACATTGTAGTACGTCGTACACATACAAAACATTGTAGTACGTCGTACACATACAAAACATTGCAGTACGTCGTACACATACAAATCATTGTAGTACGTCGTATACATACAAAACATTGTAGTACGTCGTATACATACAAAACATTGTAGTACGTCGTACACATACAAAACATTGTAGTACATCGTACACATACAAAACATTGTAGTACGTCGTACACATACAAAACATTGTAGTACGTCATACACATACAAAACATTGTAGTACGTCGTACACCTACAAAACATTGTAGTACGTCGTACACCTACAAAACATTGTAGTACGTCGTACACCTACAAAAAAACATTGTAGTACGTCGTACACATACAAAACATTGTAGTACGTCGTACACATACAAAACATTGTAGTACGTCATACACATACAAAACATTGTAGTACGTCGTACACATACAAGACATTGTAGTACGTCGTACATATACAAAACATTGTAGTACGTCGTACACATACAAGACATTGTAGTACGTCGTACACATACAAAACATTGTAGTACGTCGTACACATACAAAACATTGTAGTACGTCGTACACATACAAGACATTGTAGTACGTCGTACACATGCAAAACATTGTAGTACGTCGTACACATACAAAACATTGTAGTACGTCGTACACATACAAAACATTGTAGTACGTCGTACACATACAAAACATTGTAGTACGTCGTACACATACAAAACATTGTAGTACGTCGTACACATGCAAAACATTGTAGTACGTCGTACACATACAAAACATTGTAGTACGTCATACACATACAAAACATTGTAGTACGTCGTATACATACAAAACATTGTAGTACGTCTAACACATACAAAACATTGTAGTACGTCGTACACATGCAAAACATTGTAGTACGTCGTACACATACAAAACATTGTAGTACGTCATGCACATACAAAACATTGTAGTACGTCGTATACATACAAAACATTGTAGTACGTCGTACACCTACAAAACATTGTAGTACGTCGTACACCTACAAAAAAAACATTGTAGTACGTCGTACACATACAAAACATTGTAGTACGTAGTACACATACAAAACTGTGTGTTTCATTTCAAATTCAATCGCAATTTCTTGTGGAAATTGAGAAAGCAGAGGTTAAATACTTATCATATGCTTTTTCCATACTTGCAGCTGTCGCTTGGAAGAAACAACTGACAAATTAAGACAACGAAAACAACGTTCTTTAGACCGTTGGCATACAACGGTGTTTGAAGTAATAGCAGTGTGTCGCATCTAAAATGTATTGACGATGACGGAAAGTCGAAACATATAGACGGAACTATGAAAATATCACATATACGTTTTGGCATAATATCATGCACCACGGAATAGGAATAGAGATGTGTTTATTCACAGAAACAAGTATACTGTACATAAAATGAAATATAATATATAGTGAATTAATGCAAAATGCATACATTTCAAATTAATAAAGATTAATATTAAATTATACAAATATGTATGTCTGTCTGAGAGACTCTCACTAAGGCCAATAATTGATCGCTAACGTGGCAGCTATATATTTGTAAAAAGAATTGTAAGATGGATTAAATATGAAAATATGAAAACATGTGAACGTAATTATGTATGCACTAGTACTAAGCATACGCTTAATTTAATTTTTAGAATAAATTAATCAGCATTATAATATCAATCAATATATAATTTCCTAATAAGTAAAACAGCATCAGGAGGAACTTGCCAGTCTTCGAACGCGTCTCAGCAATGATATAATGTTCATGATGGTGACATATATGACAATTCTGAATATCTGTCTTACAAATGGTGCTATGCTGAGACGGAGAAGAATATCTTCCTGTAAGAACTGAAGCCATAGAATTAATGATGTTGGTGTTTCCCGGATTACAGTGGTACGGCCCAGAACACGGTCTGGACAGGACATAAGAGTTTCGTATGGTTTCGACGAGTGTCTATAACGGACTCTACGAACTCAGGGCTATTCACGTCATCGGCCCCTGAGAGGTGCCCCCGCCAGAAGGGGGGCTCATGGCCAGATTTCCCACAAGACCCTCGTTTTCATTTTCATTAGATTAATCATAAACATAGCCTTCGAAAAAAACGTTTAAAATGTGCACATCATCAATTAATCAACAAGTTCGTTCGTACTTTTCATTGGCTCTTGCCGCATCCAGAGATGAAACATGCAACAGCCGTGTATTGGATGTGGCGAACAATAGACGCCGTAACTGGAGACGATGCGGTACACATAAATAGGGCAACATCATACAGTGTGTCCCCATGCAAAAATATACCCATTTAATGTAGCCAACAAATTTACTAAATCTAGTGATAACTAAACAAGGAATGCATTTATTTAAATCAAGCAAGCCATACCACAAAATAGCTACACATGCTTGGCTGGCGTGATTGGCTGCACATGGTAACTTTGAGAACAGATGATGGAGCTTCCTCTGTGCTATAGGATTCTCAGTTGCCCAGTATCTGAAGACGATGAAGATGAAGATAACTATATGAGGAATCATTCACCCAGAAGAGTAAGAAGATAACTATTTGAGGGTTCAGATATTAAGAAGACGATGAAGATAACTACTTGAGGGTTCAGACATTCAGAAGAGTATTAAGAGAACTATTTGAGGGTTCATATATTAAGGAGACGATGAAGATATTAACTGTTTGAATGTTGATACATTCAGAATAGACTGGAGATAACCATACTTGAGGGTTCATTTATTCAGAACAGTATGAAGATAACTATTTGAGGGTTCATACATTAAGGAGACGATGAATATATTAACTATTTGAATGTTCATACACTCAGAAAAGACTGGAGATAACCATACTTGAAGATTCATTTATGTAGAACAGTATGAAGATAACTATTTGACGGTTCAGACATTACGAAGGCGATGACGATAGCTATACGTGAGGGTTCATACATTCAGAAGAGTACGAAGATAAATGTCTGAGGACTCAGACATTAAGAAGACGACGACGATAACTACTCGATGGTTTACACATTAAGAAATCGAAGAAGATTTGTTTTTAATCCAATTATAAAGTGTTTTGTTTGTACACAACATCCCTTTGTCTTCTGGGCACGCGTATAGGTAGGGATAATATTTATGAGCTTATCACATATTTACTGCCGGAAAATATATTTACTTATGATGTGATCACATTTAGTCTGCGGTCACTGCAGCCGTAAACGAATATTCGTCCGATTATCGTTAGGATACAATAAACGGTATACATTACTTTGCAACCTGACCGGCACAACACTTCTAAGTAGACGTCATGCAATATGCCGCGAATGTTTCATATTATAAAACACCCAACCAGACAACAATATTTAATTATGAAACGTATAATTATGGCAAAGTGACTGCCAGGAAGAAGTTCGAAGATTGTCTGCAAAAAAACTAAAAATTAATATATACATGAAAATAACATTAGGAAACGCGGTCGCGTTTGACGTTAAACCATACACTTATAAGACGTAATGACGTAACAACGTCACCTAATGTCGTACATTTCCAAACACATTTAACCGTTACCGTTATTGAAGACAAACGTCTATATTTCTGGATATAGTGCTCTGTTTGTTTCTTCGTAAATGCCACGAACCGGGTTCCGCACCGAAAACGGGTGTCGTCACATTACGCAACACACGCGACAACTATGCGCCGGCTATATATGGACGATTTCCCGTCAATCACTTTGCGGCGCACTGGCCGGTGACTGACATCCGAACCGGTCGTAATGCGTCGTCATCAATCACCACAGGCGACCAGGTGTAAACGTTGGCAGTTTTAGCGTAAGCCGATACAAATGTACCGAGCTTCCATTGGCGGGCGCGTTAACGAGACGTCATATTCTCATGTTCTCGCGGCGGTGGTCTCCGTGATGGATGCGCGGCCCGAGTTGTGGAATCAATGGAAGCTCTGTCACCTCGAGACGGTCTGCGTCGGTACGACGGACGACTTAAACAATGGTTCGGATTACAATTGTTGTTTCGACTGTCACACGTTCGGTGTGAATATTGTGAACCGATGCACCTGCGACGTTGCTCAAGATTAAAAAAACAATAAACAGTGTTTGCATTTGCATTGGAATGAACGCGAGAATAGATTGAAGATGATTCAAACTTCAATATGTATTTATTTGATTCATAACATATGTATGATATTACATACGTGGGACAACCATGTATAATGATAATTAACACCAATTGGATCAAGTGTACAAAAAACAATATAAACGAGTTTTAACTAAAATAATATATTAAAAAGAACCTCTGATAATTGGTCTTGTCCTAACTTGTGTGTTTTATACTTTGTTTTGTCGCAGAAAAATCGCGCCAGCAGGCAGTTCCCCAAAAACTACTAAAGGAAACAGTAGAACAAATCAGTATACCACTTGCAAGAGTGTTCAACTTGTCATTGTCATTCCTAAAAGCGAGGCCATGCTTAACAAATATGTTATGTTTTTTTGTAAGAAATCCCTAAGTGGATAGACGAGGGGTCGCCAGTAGATATTATTTACTTTGATTTTTAGAAAGCTTTTGACAAAGTGCCACATCAAAGATTACTACTTAAATAAAAAATGC
>BSQZ01000076.1:322500-395000 GCA_033239005.1 Lamellibrachia satsuma | reverse complement strand
TTATCGGAATAAGTACATTAATGCTTATTAATCGCTACTACCCCACTCGCAATCAGCAGGGCGCACAAAGGATGTGCTTTGTACGCCAGATATACCTATCTTGATTCGAATCAAGCGACTGAATTGCGAACAGCCGCCTCCTCAATCTGACGGCTCTGGCGCCAGCAGTTGCTGTCGGGTGGTCGAACTTGACGACAAGATGGCGTCTCCGTTGCGGCCGCTCGCAGCGTATCTGTGTTGGTGGTCAGAAAGTTTTGGCATTCGTCCATACTCGCTTTATGTCCAGTCAGATTTCGGTCACACATGTCTACACCGTCACATGTTCGTTCGACTATAGTGGACGTTTGAGGTCAACTTAGGGTAACTCAATATGTTAAAGACATGCATACAATAAAACGCATTGTGAAATACAGTTGACATATCCGTTTCGTTGCTGCATCAAGTTAACAGTTATAGTATAACTCCTCTAAAGCCGCCATACAAGTGACTGAAATAAAGTGGCCTGATTAAATGGGTGGCCGAATATACAGATGTGAGAAAAAACTGTGACACAGCGGCCAAGGGGTTGCCGCTTTCAGGGGTTATACTGTACTAGTATATTTGCAGCAATAGTCAGTTAACGGTTGACAAATGTCATATCATTCGCGAGGATCACATCCGGGTGATCCACGCCCGTTTGCGTTCGTGTTACAAGATTGTTTGTTGTTTTGGATATGGATGCCGTGAACTGTGGCTACTTTGAAAAAAAAACTTTTGCCTTCAAAAATATATGCAGTTTGGAAGTGTTCATTGCCACCTCCCATGTTATGGTTTGTTACTTGTTGGATTAACTGTGCCTTGCATTACAATAGGTATATTATGACTGCCTTATTAGCTATTTTAAATGAATTATGTGTCATTTTCATTGTGTTTAAAGTAGCCCGTTAAAATAGGCTTCCTTAATGTAGCATTTAAATGGGATGATATTTCATACTAACTGTAATTTATAAATATCATTGATTTTGTTCAAAGAAGCCGCGCTGTTTAAAGCGGCCCCAGTTCATGGTATATGTGAATATTCCGATGACCACAGATAGCCCTGCATGGTAAACACAAGAATGACAAATTTATGATCATGCACACATTACACAAGACAAAATGCAACAATGAAACCGGAACCCAACAATGAATCATGGAAATGGAATGCGTCAGAGTCGGTTCTCCTTGTAACATTTATCTGTGCAAAAAGTGCGTAATTGATATAACGAACCCTGCATTTGTGTCAACAACAAGGAATGCAGTCACACTGTGATAGCTTTCATAGAAAAGACGCGTAGTTTTCTGGCATTGCGAAATATCATTAGCCTAATTTGGGAAACCGACGGCATCGTGAAAGAATGCCTGACGCCCACGCAGACACGTGCGCGGTAATTCAGCCAGCCGTCGCGACGGTAGCGGGGAAAACGGCCTTCTTTAATAAAGAAACAGGCTAATTATATAAAATAATTAACATTCCCATGACGAATGACCCGTGCACTTAATTAGCGCACTCGGCGGGATTCCCGTAACATCCCGCGAGCGTGCAATGCCCGGTTCGACGTCAAACGTTTCGGCGTCGGTTGATCGATGAAGTGAACCGTTATAGCGGCGCGCCCCTGGATGATGCGCCCCTAGAACAAACGGGTTGGCGTGTCGCCCTCAGATGAAGTAAACCGTTATAGCGGCGCGCCCCTGGATGATGCGCCCCTAGAACAAACGGGTTGGCGTGTCGCCCTCAGATGAAGTAAACCGTTATAGCGGCGCGCCCCTGGATGATGCGCCCCTAGAACAAACGGGTTGATGCCTCGCGTTAAGCGCTATAACGGTGCAAAAATTTTTCTTGATCAACAAGTCGTGGCTTGGCTATGTTGCCTAACAAAAGCGTACGTACGTTTTGAACAACTCCCCGACAACTTAATATTTTCAAGGAAATATTCTCCGTAAATATAACCATCTATATATTTTGGCAGTTCACTTGGTGTTTCCGGCGTATCAAAGCATAATTATGTTTATTTGGTATCAATGATTGAAAAAAAAATCCCAGAACGGAGCATTCTTTATCAATGATCCATTAGTTCACATTCATTTGAGAAGACAGAGGATCGAGTCCTGCCGCACGAAGTTAGGTCAATGTTATTTAGTGTCGACTGTCTGAAGCTGCGTACACACAAAGGGGCTTAGCCGGTCTAAAGTTAAGCCGGAGAAAGTCTGTGTGAACACGCTGTCTCCTATTGTATGAATAAAGTAATTATGTTGTCTGAATAACGTGATTTAAACGTGATCAGTAAACCAGACAGGTGAACACAGCTTTAGTTTGATAATTAACTCCTAGAGCCACCCTCAAAATAGTATTCACTGATGTAGCGGAAAAAAGCATCTATTACGATTTACATGACGGATGCATCTTGAATTAGAAGTGAGGCTTGTCTGAGTCCAATTATGTTCGTTGGGACATCCCGGTAAAGCATGTAACGATTACCATCTACAACCGGGACTAACAGTGCCGACAATCGCGCTACCAACATTGCAGCGCAGCGCCGTAATCAATTTGCGCGGCGATTGCGATTTTGACGACGCGTTTCCCGAGATCGCCGCTGAGCCCATGGGCGCTAACGGTCGGTTCTGCGGCCGTCTCCCACGCGGGGAGTCGACGCGGTGAAAGCAGATCAAAACGCAGATAAATCTACGCCTGATTAACCGTGGATGACGAGTGAAGGCGGGCAGCTCCCCCCTCGTTGTCCGGTCTTGCAGCGTCTGCAATATGGGACGGAGCGGGGAGCGTAATTCCCAGGCGACGGACGGGATACGGACCGCCGGACGCAAACGATACGCGAGAGACGCGTCGATGTCGCCCTGGCCATGAATTCTTCATGTCGGCGCAGCGATTCCCCGGCCTCTCGAGACCCGGCGGTGACGCGGTTCCATTGGCCGCTGGACGGAGGAACAGAGAACGCTGTATATTTCCATTTGATAATCCGTGTGACATTTCGGCTGCAGAGAAACATGTATCAAGTTCTTTTTAGAAATTATCAGACGGCCTTTTTTTCTATTTATCACAATTATATATGATCCGTTGTTTTTGTATGTGTATTTATTCCCGAATGTGTGTATTCCTGCAAGCCTAATGTTAATTATTGTTAACAATGCAAAACATTATGCTACAGTATTTGTATTTAAATGGTACATTTGCGAAGTGCATCGCTCGCGAATCGTATACGAGACGGTGTCGGCGTAGCACAAAATAATATTCGGGCAAGAACGTAGGCCGCGTCCAATTTTTTATGCCATTCCACCAGCCTTCGAGTGCGGCTACCAGAGGCGCACGCCGCAAATTTACCATTTTATATTAATTTCACAAGCCTTAAATTTAATTAAAAGTTGGAGACTATGTTCTATACTGTACATCGTCGCAGTCAGTTGTCATCCGATTGTAAAGCAATCAAATGTTCGTCTGTTGTGGTGTACGCGATGACGTAAACAATAGTTCCGACGTCATCGAACGCGCCCTTTAGTACACGATGTGCGCAATTTTTCGTCTGCCAATGTTTGAAATCGTACATTTTGTAGCTGTAAAACATAAACAATAGTTTATGTAAGCGATGACCGCGTCGTGACGAAAATAACTAGTTCTGACTGTATCGGACAAGTCCGATTGTACATCCTGAACAGCACCCGAGTACTGCATAGATCATATTGAACGCGTGTATAACATAAACCGTAAACTGGCTTTAAATCGATATGTAATCCATGGTTAAATGCCATTCGGGTAATTCGCATTTGCTAACGTGACACCAAATCTATTTCTAAGAACAATTAAAATATCCACATTCGACACCATACTATAATCAATGTTTTATTGATCATAACAAAGAGGATAACTCTCCACTAGAGTCGGACTACGTATGTTTCTTCTAAGCACCCACCTCTTCCGAAAGTTGTCAAAGTGATTAGAATGCTGGGCAACATATATTTACCACACACATACACACACACACACACACACACACACACACACACACACACACACACACACACACACACACACACACACACACACACACACACACACACACACACACACACACACACACACACACACACACACACACACACACACACACACACACACACACACACACACACACACACACACACACACACACACACACACACACACACACACACACACACACACACACACACACACACACACACACACACACACACACACACACACACACACACACACACACACACACACACACACACACACACACACACACACACACACACACACACACACACACACACACACACACACACACACACACACACACACACACACACACACACACACACACACACACACACACACACACACACACACACACACACACACACACACACACACACACACACACACACACACACACACACACACACACACACACACACACACACACACACACACACACACACACACACACACACACACACACACACACACACACACACACACACACACACACACACACACACACACACACACACACACACACACACACACACACACACACACACACACACACACACACACACACACACACACACGAAATGAAACGAAGATACGACGCGTTCCAGGATATCGCCGTCTCATCTTCGCCGAGCAATTTACAGAGTCCGCCGCAGAAACCAATGAAGGCGCTTCAACTTTCCGACATGACTCAGAGCGACGTCTCGGAACAGATCGTGATCGCGCAGGACGGTCGCCGGCGCGATGGGAACCCGGCATCCCAACAGGCGCGATACACAAAAGCCGGGTAACGCGAAGCATCTATTAGGGCGGCCCGGTCGTCGCTGCCTTTCGACGAGCAACGGTTCGGTTCTACTCGGTCATTGTTGCGTCCGTCGTCGGGTTACGGACGTAGTGTTCCGTTTGTCATTCACGTCAGGAAACTTGACTGATCGTTCACACCCACTTGTACCGAGGGGTGTTTGTTTACAAGCGATTTTCATTTAACAGTTCGGTGCATGGGCCGCGCAGAATCCTGACCCCTTTGTGTTAATCGTTTCACGCATACGTCTTACTACGACGGTGCGGAACGCGTTTCGCGAGACGTAGATCATACGTGTTTGTGGAAACGTATATAATATGACAATTTGCAAATTTATGGACGTAAATGTTAGTGTTCCCAAGGACTGCACGGTTCTGGTATTGTTCTTATTTATTTAACTCACAACAATAATAATAATTGCTGTTTTATAATAACTTTTGAGCGTCCTTGTTCATGATTATGCTTAATGATTCCGGTTCGTTGCGCCTCTGAGCTCAGGTTCCTGAGGATATAGCTGCTATGGAAGTTCATTATTATTATTACGGACCCATGCGTCAATTTCAATTCAATTATAATCACAACGTTGCGTATAATTATGGATTTCCATCCATGTAAAAAGGTGATTTCTATTTTAAGACATTGCTTTATTAACTCAATTTTACAAGTTCTTCGAGTTATTGTATTTTTTTTCAAAATGGAGTCTAGTTCAACACAGGATCCAATTTCCGCTGAATTTCATTTGACATTTTGTTGACGCCACCATCACCAAGCAGTAGTTCGCCACCAGAGGGCGCGCGGAGAAAGTAAATAATTGTGTTTTCTCGCCAGGGGCTATGACGTCACTCACTGACAGATGACTGACAGATACACAGAAATGGCGTCGTCGATTGTCCGGAAATTGTTATGTAAAGACGACGATAAGATACAGGCGGGTATGTGACAGTTGCACCGAGATGCCCCTCTCGATAGTCGAGCGCGAACAGCATGCCCGACCTTGTCTGTTGCCACTTCCGAAAACAGATGAGCACTTCCGGTGAAGTTGCCCTTTAACGGCCCGTGACTCGTTAAGCCGAGGCAATATCCGGACAACAGTGGCGACTTATCAAAACCGCCTCGGCCGATCAGACAGCTGTTTAATTAGGCCACAGTTGTTCAAGATAATGTCCATATCTCACGATATCAGATAATTCTCGTTCTTTGTTGTAGCCACATGTTTATGAAATCTGCCAAATGTAATCTACGAAGTTCATGAGTACGTATTGTGTCAGTGGGTTAGCTAAGTAATAAGTATTGGCCTGTCATATGACCGTCCGGCATATGATCATTGGAAATTTTTGTTATATAGGTTTTATCATTATAAAAGTATGAGCCATAATTAATTACAGTTGCCGTCTAAGTGAACAAGGGCAAAGTGAAGTGAACGAAATTGCCTACGCTTCGAGCGGCAGTAAGAAGGTTCGAAACCCGTCATCTCGATATGCATGAAGAATTTAATTAAAACAGTTCGCTACGTACGAAGAACTCGTTTATAGTGTACAGGAACTTGATGAAGCATACTACTTTGAAATGTTAGTCATTCTACCGTTAAATGCATGTTTTCAATACGTTGAAGAGGTCTCTGCTGCATTCAAGTATTTTGTTAAGCTTAACACTGTAAAAAGGTGATATGTAAGTAATTTACTCTAAGAAGAGCACGCCCACATCGTTGAACGTCCCACGTCGAGGAAACAATTTATAGACGTATTATTTTTTCAAGCTTCTCATCACGATGAAGCCATTTATAGTTGTCAAGAATCACGTCACGTATAACTCACTTAAAAATGATTAACTACCACATTGTTAAGTCGCCACTTTGAGGCGTTCACTTTCGACACGCTACGTAAACACGTGACATATTGGTTATTAATCATGACTTTGGCACGCAGCCGTGCAAGTCATATCTTAACGACCACATCACCGTTCGTCATCTCCGCGCGCGCTGACCAAGACATTTGAGGAATTCGTTCTGGCGAATTGATGGATTCGTCCGCGACGCAAGGCGACAGACGCTGTCCCCAAAGGTTACGCCTGCGAAAGTCCCTGGAGAAAGAATGAAATTGCAGCCAAGAACAATCCATCATTGACTGACGCTAGGAAGCCGGTGTTTTATACGTGGTAACCGTCAGGTTATCGTACGTTAATCGGCGATCGACGAGCGGTGGAAGTTCATGGATGCCAGACAAGCGAATCGATTGAGTATGTACTGAATATTTGACAGGAGTTGTCGACCCGATTGGTCATTGTTATGTGATGATAACATCTCAGTAATGTGATCGATTGTTGACCTGCGTTGTTGGTTTGTCCACTCGCATTGTATCCGAAGGCGACTATCAGACTGGAAGGCATTGTTCGCGATTCCTTCGACACATTGATTGTTCTTTGTGAAATCGCAACATTCTTTTTCTGATATCACTGCATTGTCCGGAAAGAAAGCCACACATTACTATGAATGAAATCGACAAAAGGTTATCGTTA
Source organism: Lamellibrachia satsuma (assembly GCA_033239005.1). NCBI lineage: Eukaryota > Metazoa > Annelida > Polychaeta > Sabellida > Siboglinidae > Lamellibrachia > Lamellibrachia satsuma. Next base: position 387,633 of record BSQZ01000076.1, on the reverse strand, counting down.
TTCTGAATGAAATCGACGCACTTTTATCTTTGTTCCGGATGAAACGAACACATTGATAACCCGTGAACACACTGTGTTAAACAATACACAACGATTACTAATTAAAATAACCGATGCATATCGTATTCCGGCGAAGAATCATTCACAAACGAGGCACAACATCTTTAACAATCTAACAACTTGGACGATGTTTCCAAACGGTCAATTCCGTCATGATGTCAACGTTTAGTCGTCTCAACGAGTTCGCCATTCTCTGTACAGCGTCGACTCAGTGGTATATTGAGGACGGGTTTCTTCCGTCGTGTGGTTTTTCGTGGCGTCGCCTCCAGCGAACGGTGGTCTGACAGTACGCCGATCAGCACCGACCGATGCTATAGGAATGCGCCGTTCAACACCCGTGAACCATAAACGCGCTCCTTTATGAAGCGGGCGCGAAAACGGTGCATCGTATTTCCGAAAGCACATGAATATTGCGCAACAGTGTAGCCATTATGCATATTTTCACATGTTTACATCTTATCTTAAGATATGCAATATTTAAAGGGTTCAGAAGACTAACGTATCAGACAAAATAATCAGAGCTCATTTGCAGGAAGGAAGGGCACAGCTAGACTCTTAAATGAAGCCTAATGGCAATATAATGGCTGAAACGATAAGTGAAATGTATAATACAAATGTAGGTTTGAAGCTTATCTACGAGATAAATATCAGCAACATGCACATGCGTTAAAGATAAATCATATTTTGCTTATGGTTATTATGCAGAATGAGTTGTGCTAGGCATAGACAACAGTGAAACGTTTACCACTATCCTAAACCCTCTATTTAATAATGTATCCAATTCTCATTAAATATTTAATGAGTTCAGATGTTCTTAAAATGTAATCCAAAATGTGTTCTTGATCCGCACAGTCTAATCCTTCGGGGGAAAATCACATATAAAATTGGCAAAATTATGACGGTATTCGGTAAGCCAAAGTGTCCTATGCAGTGTAATCGTGCACAAGGATGTCTGACGGAAATGTCGATATGTCATTTATTACCTCCCTCCACAGCTAACACAGAAACAAGGTCAATTACTAGGGCACAACCCCTGCGGCATCCCTATCAACCCCCTCTCCCCCACGGCTGAAAATGTTCGACAAGCACTGAAAATTAGACTTTCTGAATGCCAATTGATGACACGTTGAAAGACCTGTCATGGCGCCCTTTGTGAAGTGTGCGGCCCCCGCCACTCGAGGCCCTGACCCAGCGGCAAGGTGCCCGCGGCGCCCACCCTACACGACCGTGGGCTTCAATGTCGTGGGGCTTGCTACGTAGGTCTCGCTTTAATTTTAACTTCCAGAAATCCCATTCCATTTGATATCCGAAGTAGTCTTATTATAATATAAAGAAAGACATGTGCCGATGTGAATAAATAAAATATTGTGCCCGCGTGATTGCGTGCATACGTGCGTATGTACGTGCGTATATACATGTGTGTATGTATGTATGTATGTATGTATGTATGTATGTATGTATGTATGTATGTATGTATGTATGCGTATGTGCGTGCGTGTGTACGTGTTTGCGTGTTTGCGTGTGTGCGTGTGTGCGTGTGTGCGTGTGTGCGTGTGTGCGTGTGCGTGTGTGTGCGTGTGCGTGTGCGTGTGTGTGTGTGTGTGCGCGCGCGCCTTTGTGTGCATGTATTTATGTTAGTTTAATAACAATGTGCAAAACGCCCCCACTCTCACCCCAAAACGGTCCCCCATCCTTTTGGTGTTGTTGTAGTATTATAAACATTTTAGCTGATTATTTCAAAACGTTTACAAACATCGCATTTGGCTCAATTGTGCGCATTTGGCTAAATTCACAAACATTAATTTGTGTTTGCAATTAGTGCATACCTTGCTGTAAATAACATTACAAATGAGCGAATGGTTGAACTTTGGCTTTCGAGCCCCCCCCCCCGTATGAAAAACTCCTTAACATTCGCCCCGGGTGAAAACCGAATCGACCCCGAGTATCTGCGCTGGTCCGTCTGCCAGCGCCTATATCGTCCCACTCGCCCGGGGCCGACGCAAACAAGCGACGGATCCTGCGGCGTGATCTGATAGCGTGGCGGGTGTTTTGCTAAGTAGCGACTCTTCAACCAACTTAATTAAATTTGACTCCCTGTATGAGCGGTGGCTCGTGTGGCCGGGCGCGTTTTGTCAAATAGCAGTCGTTATTATTCGTAAACACGCACGGGAGAGACTTAGTACCTGTTGCGCGTTGGCAGTGTTGACTGTTTGCTTATGTTTTGTGGTTGTGCGTGGTTCGGTTGTTTTGAATGTGGATTGTTATGGATTTCTGCGTTTCTGTGATTCAGTCACATCCGTCCGTCCGTCCGTTTGATTTTATTTACTGTTTTCTTGTGAATATTTACTATGTTCTCCACTAAAAGAAGGCATATTTATATTAATAAAAACTGACCCAGAAACACCCCGTTGCCCTCACATCTGGCGGTTGTTTTAATCGATGTTTTGCGATGTCCGTCCTGCCCAGATAGGCCTACAAGAATTTCTGACTGACATCCAACATTTATCTCCTTTCGATCGACTACACTTGCTATGGCCAGTGGACAGTTCGGCGCCTGACGTCAACAGTCGATAAACATCGCCCCGGTCAATCATATCAGACTTGTCATCGCTGGCGTGAATGGAAATTCCTCCGCGCCTATGCGAAATTTGTTAAACGATCTTTACAACATTGCAGTGGTCGTAAGTGGTCACGACAACGCGAAAAACACAACGACATGCTTAGGTGAGGTCCGGCTGGTAGTTCCACATAATATGGCCGTCCACAGTTCTTGTCTGAAACAACAGGCGGAACCGCAACACTGGCAGTGGTATCTACTATATCTTCATTGAACGGCTTATCGCCTTATCGCTGGCAGCCCTAGGTCGTGACGCAGCGCGAGTTTTGTTCTCGAGGCCCGAGCGGCCGATGCGGTTCGTTCCACCCGCACAATGCCGGACGATCCCCCCGCGATAGAATTGTGTTCGCGAGGGCGCGCGGTCAATCGGTGCACGAAGTTGTTTATGAAATCGTTGCAGACGACGCTGGTCTTTCAGCCCGCGAACACACGCGCGCGAGACTGAATCTCATCGGAGTCAATCGTGGGCCTTTCATTTCGCCGGTATCGTTGGCCTTGATGCCCTATTGTCGAGCACTCGATAATTATGTGAAATCATTCTTTTAGATATAAATCTGGCAGCTGTTTACGCGAGAGCTTTCTCTCTCACACGCTCGCGAGAGTGAACCTTCCCTGTCTGATGCGTCGCGTTGACCTGCGACCCATTCGTGCTGCAGGACTTCGTGTGGTCTCACAGGGTTTGCAGGTGTTATCATCGATGTTTGTACGTCGCATCGATAAGTGAAGATGTCGTGCATGTGTTCAGTTTGTTTGGGGTAGTTTTTAAAGGAATTTAACTACGCAGCAGTTATCTTCAACGTTTGCTAGTACATGTTGATCAAAAGACCTGAGCGCGACCGCAATGCTTTCGTTCGAAGTGTGGAACATTTCATTAAGTTCTCTTTCCCCAAGTCCACTCGCATGCATACGTGAGTAAATAGACAGGTATTCAGAACAAGTTTCGGTAATTGCAGGCTGGTTAATTGAATACTCCCCAAAGGTCTTACGTTTTTGTATGTTTGGGAGTCATCCATAGAGTACGTCACGCTTAGAGTGTGGAGGTGTCCGGGTAAGCGTCACGGAGCTTTACCTGGAAGAAGGTGGGTTGCCTTGGCGATCGCTACAATCGTTATTTAAAGAGTTTTTTCCTTGTCTAGCCGTCGATATCAGACTGATTGCATCGATTGTTAGGCGACTTTTTTGGGTATATTTCAACTGAATTCGAACGGAAAAGGAATGCGGGAACTACCATGCATCAGTGAAGTCTGTAATGATGCGCGAAAAGTCTGGAAAGTTTGTGAATAATAGATGTATGCATAATAGGTGTGTGTGTGTGTGTGCGTGCGTGCGTGCGTGCGTGTGTGTGGGAGGGGGGCGGGGGGTCTTTCTTAAGACGAACGTAGTTTTAGGGGGTGTTCAAACCACCGTTACGAAGCGTGACAAGGGGGTGAGGTTGTCTAAAGAAAGTATACAAAAACAATGTGACCTACTTTATAGATAGCGTGACAAGGGGGTGAGGTTGTCTAAAGAAAGTATACAAAAACAATGTGACCTACTTTATAGATAGCGTGACAAGGGGGTGAGGTTGTCTAAAGAAAGTATACAAAAACAATGTGACCTACTTTATAGATAGCGTGACAAGGGGGTGAGGTTGTCTAAAGAAAGTATACAAAAACAATGTGACCTACTTTATAGATAGCCGCTTTCATAGGGTCATAGACGGTGAAATGCACTTCGTTCTTGAACCATGAACCCGGAAGTCATGAAGTGTGATCCGATCCAAGCGCCATCTGTAGTAGACCCTAACAGAAGTTATATGCAAAATATCCCGGATGAAACCCTTTATTTCACAAAACACTTCCTACATTGTTGAAAAGCACATGGTGATGTGTGTATATTTCTATCAGAACGATAACAGGGGTATTGTTCGGCGAAGTAGGATACGTTCTTATCGGACTACACGTATACGTACATGTACAAACACACGTACAAGTACACATACACATACACGTACACGTACACGTACACGTACACGTACACGTACACGTACAGGTACATGTACAAGTACACGTTTCGTGCTCTACCTGTTTCTAACGACGAGGGCACTAATGGCGGAGTTGCACTAATAACGCTATATCCTCAGTAACGTTGTTATTTCTCGTGTGACGTCTAAATGGCTTACGTTGCACTCATTAGCGCGCTGTGAGCTACCTAGCACTTCCGTCATTATTTGAACAAATTGGATTTACGTGTCGCGATTGTTAACGCGAACCGTCGCGGAAGCTGAGATTATCTTCACTACTTCGTCTAACTCGGTTACACGTGAAGGTCATAAGGCGGGGTCACTAGACGCAGTATTTATTCATTATAATTTATTTTAATTATTTGTATTAATCTTATATTCTATTTATTTATTTTAATATTTTAGAATAATAATAATAATAAAATATTTTATTTGGTATAACGCCAGATAAAGAAATTTTCGTGGTGCTTCACAACATATTATAAATAAATAAGGTAAATAAATAAGTATAGAATTGTTAAATAAACAAATACATAAAAAAATATATATTAAAATAATACTAGTAATAAGAATTATTTTAAAATAAATATAGCGCAATTAGATAAGTCTACAATTGCTAAATAAACACCGGGCATCAACCCCAATACCCCTCGGCGTTAAACACCGGGCATCAACCCCAATACCCCTCGGCGTCAACCCCCACGATTTCAACCCCCGAGCATCAACACCGAACATCAAACCCCGGGCATGAACCTCCGGGCATCAAATCCCAAACATCAATCCCGAGCATCAACCCTCGGGTATCCACCCCGAACATCAACTCTAGAACATCAGACCTTGGACATCAACCCCGGCGCCAGTTTAACGAACCCTTTGTACAATACATTTCCCCATATAAATAAAACAGTACGTGATACTATTATAATGTAACTTATTATAATTAACTTATTATAATGTAACTTATTCATTGCAAAGGACAACACTTTGAAACAGTGCTATTTTCGCAGTTTGTTAGATCTTGATGCTTCAGCTCTTACAGAAGGTTATAGTCTTCACATACATTGTCTGATAAAATATCCTGTACCTTATTTCCAACGTGTCACATACTATAGAGCGTGTAGGTGTTGCTATGTTGTTAGAAATAAAAGAAGTGGCCAGTAGTGACAACCTGAGTACTGTATTTTACTAGTAATAATTGCACAATTTTGCACATTAGTTAGATGTGTATAACTTTATTGATAATTTATGCACCATTGTACAGCGGCCCAGAACAAACATTTGGATGGGGCGCTATATTAGAAATGTATTATTATTGTTGTTGTTGTTGTTGTTGTTATTGTTATTGTTATTGTTATTGTTATTGTTATTGTTATTATTATTATTATTATTATTATTATTATTATTATTATTATTATTATTATTATTATTATTATTATTACTACTACTACTACATATGTGCATATGTTAACACTCGCGTACTGTTGGGAAAGTTTTTTTTTCTTCAAAATATATCGTTATACAGTTGTAAAGTGAACGATTGACGCACGCTGGTCCGTGGAGCAGAGTGGCGCAGTGGAAGCGTGCTGGGCCCATAGTCGTTGAGCGGGTCACCCAGAGGTCCGTGGATCGAAACCACGCTCTGCTAACTTGTTTCTAGACATCTCTTGTTTGTTAACTTTCCACGAATGCATTGTTCTAACGGAAAAATGTGGAATGTAACATACATCTCAAAACAACATGTCACATGCCACCATTATTGCACAACCTTTTGTAATACACAGACATGTAAAATATATTTGAAAATTACGACCTGGTTACAAAAACGCAGATAAACATCGTTCGTTCGCTTAGTTCGCTTTGATGTTGTTGGTGACATCAGTAAAGACCGACAGCTTCACGGATTACGGACAACAACTCGCCGAGTGGCGTGCGACCTGCCCCCGCGACGCTCACGTAATGATCAGTTCCAGCATCTTGCCGCCCGTCAACTGCGACCGACCGACAGACATTCCCCCTTCGCAACGACCCGCGATCGAGGCGCATCGAAATTTTATTTCTGAGCGACACGAAATTGACCGTCGCCGACAATTGCTAGACGCAGTGGGGCGCTGTTTATCGGGCGTCCACTCTGATATATCGCTCAGCGAGAAGACAGTGAGCGGCGTAAAAGACGACAGGCCGACGCTCTTCCGCATTAGTTACGAGCCATTCTTGGTGAATTATGAAGCGACGATGTTTTGACTGTCTTTATCTTCGGGCCGCGAAAACATAATGGGGCAAACCAATAAGACACCCACGTAACGGCCATGTTAACAGCGGAAGAGCGTGCACAGATTTAAAGCATCGGTCGGTCGGTGAACGTCACACACATGTGAACACCTGTACACGTGTACAGACGTCGGGTGAAGTGCCAACAGGGCTTCGATACATGCCGACTGTTTGACCATTTTGGATTGGATTTGGAAGACGAGCTCACTCACAAGGTGGATGTGAATAAATGACGTCATCGCTCCTGTCGAACAGTTGATCAGTATGTTAGTGAATAGAAAATATCAGCCACAGCGAACGCTTTAAAAAAATCCAGGAGAGTCGTTTGGGTCGGTTTTTTTAGGTAGGCTGCGTTGCGTTTCGATTGTCTCCGTTAGGCGTTTGTGCAGTTTTGACCTCGTGATAGCTTCCTTGCATCAACACCGTCGACAATACAACCGCCACGGAGGCGTCTATGGCATGGACTACCACATAACGACGACGGATTTGCAGCTAAATTATATATTACTCTCGTCTAATTCGGTTAGTGGTCGCTCGGGGTCGCTTGCCTTTGTCTGCCTCCCACGAACGAGGTAATACAATCGTCCGGTCGCATGCTTCGTCCGATGTTGATTGACGCCGAGCCTCGTCTTTCTGTCACATTTACGCCGTCGGGGTTGTCATAACGTCATTAGTTGACGGGACATCGTCACTGAACAGGTGGCGCTGCGAAGTTGCCGAAACCTGAGACGATCACCCACGGACGCACTGCGTACACGCGCGTGACGTCATATGATGTCATGATGCGGATGTTGATGTTGACACACACACACACACACACACACACACACACACACACACACACACACACACACACACACACACACACACACACACACACACACACACACACACACACACACACACACACACACACACACACACACACACACACACACACACACACACACACACACACACACACACACACACACACACACACACACACACACACACACACACACACACACACACACACACACACACACACACACACACACACACACACACACACACACACACACACACACACACACACACACACACACACACACACACACACACACACACACACACACACACACACACACACACACACACACACACACACACACACACACACACACACACACACACACACACACACACACACACACACACACACACACACACACACACACACACACACACACACACACACACACACACACACACACACACACACACACACACACACACACACACACACACACACACACACACACACACACACACACACACACACACACACACACACACACACACACACAGACAGACAGACAGACAGACAGACAAACAAAGAGTGGCAGAGAGAATAACCGAATTGTGCGCATACAAAGGGCACCACCCGTCTCATTGGACGCAAATAAAACAACGCCAAAAAGCGACAGCGCACGAAAACATTCAGGGAGATGATGACGGTCTTTTTTTCTGTTGACCTTGTATACACGACTCTTGACCTTGTATACACGACTCTGACTGATGATTATCCGTTTAACTGACTCAAGGCGCCAAGGGAGCCAATTGCGATACATTATTAATCGTTCCGATTTGAAAGCAGGATCGTCTGTGGTTTAATTACGTCTGCGGCCGCTCCCCCAGACGGCCGGGTTGGACCTGAGTCCTTCTCGACGGGATGGAAGTATCGCGAACCAGATAATTCAATTATCCGCAATGATTTGGAGCGCGCATGTAATATGCATAGGTTCCAATTCTTATACGATTTACCCGTAAGACTTATGGATTTTCTCAAATTTGACGGTCATACGGTCGTAGGAGATATTCATTACAGCTTTGTGCATTGTGAGCTAGTTTTTGTTTGTATTACGTCCCACGTTTGTCAAATGGCAAGTTAATAACATATTATCAGTTCAAAACTATATATCCGAGTTTACACGCCGAGCTCCACTTGAACATGCGCGTCAAACCAGCGGACACAATAATCATACAGGTTCGTTTGCGATCTTACGGATTTCTGTCACCAGTATCATTGATGTGCAGCGTGCACCACTTGTGGTTGCATTTATATGAGTATAGCCAAAGCGCAAAATGCAAGGAAAATTGTACGAAATGAAATTGGGGTTGTTTGTCCACGACTTGCTAACATTCGATGTGCATTCAGAGTAGAATCGTCACATTCTGCCTTGTGATATTCTCGTTAACCAGTCGTGATGTTGTTATGGAAGTGACTAAAGAACCTATCCGGAAAGGCTTTTCGATGGGCAGGACACAGAGAATGGGTTGCGACAGGGTTAAGACGGAGGGACAGTGTTAGGAGAGATCTCGAAATTACAAACGCGAACAGCCGAGAGTGGTAGAGAATGTGAAGATCGCGATGGATGGAGACGACTCGTCACGAGGACTGAACAGCCGAGAGTGGTAGAGAATGACGAAGATCGCGATGGATGGAGACAACTCGTCACGAGGACGGAACAGCCGAGAGTGGTAGAGAATGACGAAGATCGCGATGGATGGAGACGACTCGTCACGAGGGCGGAACAGCCGAGAGTGGTAGAGAATGACGAAGATCGCGATGGATGGAGACGACTCGTCACGAGGGCGGAACAGCCGAGAGTGGTAGAGAATGACGAAGATCGCGATGGATGGAGACGACTCGTCACGAGGACGGAACAGCCGAGAGTGGTAGAGAATGACGAAGATCGCGATGGATGGAGACGACTCGTCACGAGGACGGAACAGCCGAGAGTGGTAGAGAATGACGAAGATCGCGATGGATGGAGACGACTCGTCACGAGGGCGGAACAGCCGAGAGCGGTAGAGAATGACGAAGATCGCGATGGATGGAGACGACTCGTCCCGAAGGCGGAACAGCCGAGAGCGGTAGAGAATGACGAAGATTGCGATGGATGGAGACGACTCGTCACGAGGACGGAACAGCCGAGAGTGGTAGAGAATGACGAAGATCGCGATGGATGGAGACAACTCGTCACGAGGGCGGAACAGCCGAGAGTGGTAGAGAATGACGAAGATCGCGATGGATGGAGACGACTAGTTACGAGGGCGGAACAGACTAAGTAATGTGGCCCAAACCCCGCAAGGCACCAAGAGGGAAGAAGGCTAATATATAGACTCCGTGTTCGTTTAATTGGAATTTCCCCAACACGCATCATTGGACACTTTGTAAACTATATGCGATTCATGAAAACTCCATTTTGTTCCGGAGTAGTCACGTGGTGTGGGTATTGCCTACGGTGGGTTCCCGTATGTTTGCCAAACATAAACTTGTTGCTTACATCCATATACTGCTGCATGCAGACCCCGGTAGGGAGTCACCTACGGCATCTCTGCAGTGTTCGCCTTACATACTTTCTGTAAAATTTCCCCACCCGCCATTCAGTCGCAGTCGCTAAAGAGCGCACGTGTTATCCAGAAGACCACACACACACACACACACACACACACACACACACACACACACACACACACACACACACACACACACACACACACACACACACACACACACACACACACACACACACACACACACACACACACACACACACACACACACACACACACACACACACACACACACACACACACACACACACACACACACACACACACACACACACACACACACACACACACACACACACACACACACACACACACACACACACACACACACACACACACACACACACACACACACACACACACACACACACACACACACACACACACACACACACACACACACACACACACACACACACACACACACACACACACACACACACACACACACACACACACACACACACACACGCACACACGCACGCGTGTGCACGTGCGCTTGCACACATCAGTTGCTATAACACCCGCTAGGAGAGCTGCACGCGTGTAGCACGCGCGCTGCACGCTAGATGGCGCTATGTACATCCGGCTGCGCGCGCAACCGGATGAAGATGTTGATAAAAGTGAGGATTGAAATACTAGAAGGTACTACTGGCGCCGCTCACGCCTCCCACCAGGAGGCAGCACCGACCGCGGGAGCTAGAATCTGTGAAACCACGACAGGTTACACATTTCCCCACTTGTATGACATTTGTCAACCCCTGGCATAAGCACCAGGTAAAAGGTACCAGTGTGTGTTTGATTGTCTCTTCCGAAAGATGCGAGGTGAACCAAATTGTCCACGTTTCGTAATGGCAGCAGGTGGTTTGGACCCTCAGACTACCACAGCGCCACCGCGCGCCATTTAAAAAACAAAGGTGTTTTATTTATTTTGCATGGCCTATTCCGAAAAATACGAAATGTAGCTTTAAAGAGGCATACATTATACAACTTATGAAAACAAATGCTGGTATTGTAAAAAAAGGATTCGATTATGAAGTATTCTGGATAACCATAACGATTTCATTATCTTGTGAAAATCATCAAGACTAAAGCCCCTTTCCCAGTGGGAAGTTGGTCCGGCATACGTTGAGTTGTGCCGGGAGAAAACCACTGTAAAAGCTGTTTAGTCCGGATTAGCTATTCCGTTAAAATACTCGGGTTAGTGTTTCGTGAGAAAAGTTATCCCGGCATAACTGCACTGAAAGGGAGAAGCTTCTTAGTTCGACGCTAGGTAGCGCTGTGTAAGCTCAAATCTCGCGCGAATTCGGAAGTGTCCTTCACCTTGGTTTCTTCTATTTCGCATAACGACAACGGCAATGTCCGAATGCGCCTTATCTCGAATGGGAATCTATGAAACAACTGATATGTTCCTGGTATTGTGCTTCCGCCACCTCGAACGTAGTTTGCCACTCAATCTGTCACCGTACTTGAGCCATTCTGAAGGAATGAAACTGAACAAAAAAACTGCCTGAACACGACAAAAAATAAACAATAAACATACTGCTCAGTAGCCTCCATTTTGCGAAAATGTTTTCTCTATGCCATCACCATCATTATACAACTTCACAATTTAGCCACCATTCTCGTTGAATAAGGCGGCTATTCCGCTAGTCCGCTAATCCGAAATAACTTTTCACTGTGAAAGCGATTGCTTATCGCGCGGTTAAAATCCTCTCGCTATTTCGGATTATTTAATCCGAAACCACTCACTGTGAAAGGGGCTTAAAACACGCAAACGCAAAATACTAACACACGCAAACCCAAAATATTAACACACGCAAACACATAATATACTAACACACGCAAACGCATAATACTAACAGACGCAAACGCAAAATACTAACAGACGCAAACGCAGGCTTAATATCTTTACCCCACATGTCAAGCTTGACCCCACAACCCAAACCAACACCACACCGGCGAATACTTCGTGTCGTAAACACTATTACGATTATTACACGTCAAATCGCGATCATCCTCCACAATTCCTCCGCGATAAATCACGACCTTCGACTATCAGTTATTACGGTGCCGTCGCTAATTGCCGCCCACCGTAAACCGGACTGTTGGCCGCCACCGCGTCAATCTCCGGTGTCGTAATTAAATGGCGAAAGAGCGCCCGGTTAACGCCAAATAGTCATCGAATCGTTATCGCTTAATGAGCGGCGGCTGTTAATTGGACAAACAAAAGGAAGGCTTACGCGCCAAAGAGCACGTCACACAATAGCATACGTGTCGCCTACATGCTATATTAAGTCAATTAACGTTACCGAAGAACCGGACACGGACTCGCGTCGTTTGGTCTCGAGGTGAGCATGAGTATCGGTCATTAGTGTCCGAGTGTCCATTAGTGTCCGAACCCTTCGACTTCAAAGCGGGCGTTGTGTTTGTAACTGTGTAATTATATAGGCGCGCCGTCGCCCGGCGATGTTGAATTTCGTATTGCGTGTCATCTTCCGTGCAAAAAATTGCAAAGTCAACGTTTTCCATTGAAACCAATACTAAAAGCGAGTCAAGCAATTTCACGTGCACTGTGCGCGAAATAGTTATTCCGTTCACTTCACATCCAGTATAGTTTTCGTTAAATCCCACAATTTAAAAATAAAACCAACATGTAACAGTATCCCACGTGAATACAGGTATAAAACGTATATTGTGTTGCCAACCAGCAACCAAATTGTGCCCAGCAGAAGTTTCGTTTTCTGCAAATACGTCCATTCCCTTGTTCAACAAAGACTAAGTTCCGGGTTCGGAGCAGATGAACATAGTGCAAGTGATGTCGAGTCGGTAACCCCTTTCGACGATTACTTGCGCCCAGTAAAGTGTTGATGAACAGCGAAAAGGGCGTACATGTCTGCGGACTACGGAGTGACTACTATAAGCGATGTGTACTGTTATTATGCGCGCGCGCGCACACACATACACACACACGCACATAAATACATACATACATACATACATACATACATACATACATACATACATACATACATACATACATACATACACGCATGCATACATGCACGCATGCATGCATGCAAGCACGCACGCACACACTTACGTATACATTGTATTTTGTACTCAGCTAGGAACCAGTATACGACCGTCCCGATCAAGGGATGAAAGTGAAAGTACTAACGCTTCGTGGAATCTACATTTGGGCATGAAATTGGCATTGCCATATATAGGCATTAGGCATGCTCTTACCAAAACTTTACTGCACGGGTAGTGCAAGGAATCAAAGGCTCTAGCAATGACTGCTATTTCCCCCGTGCAATGTCGGGTAACTCGGCTAGTCTATAATATAAAGTAGTTTGTGACTCTGTATGTCTGTCTGTCTCTCTGACTGTGTGTATGTCTGTATATCAGTCTGTCTGACTCTATGTTTGTTTGTCTGTCTGTCTGTATGTTTGTATGTCTGTCTGTATGTCCGTCTATCTCTCTGACTTTGTGTATGTCTGTCTATCTGTCTGTCTGACTCTATGTTTGTCTGTCTGTCTGTCTGTCTGCCTGACTGTCTGTCTGCCTATCTGTCTATTTGTCTGTCTGTCTGTCCGTCTATCTCTCTGACTGTGTGTCTGTCTGTTTGACTGTCTGTCTGTCTATCTGTCTGACTCTATGTTTGTTTGTCTGTCTGTATGTCTGACTCTCTGTCAGTCTGTCTGTCTGTCTGTCTGTATGGCTGTCTGTCTGACTCTCTGTCTGTCTGTCTGCTGGCGTATGGATCGAGGGGGCGGTGAAAGGGCCGTGTGAATTAGTCGTGTAATAACAGCACACCAAACTATCGAACACCGCAACCGTCGATGTGACGATGCAATACTATCGATAGTAAATTTAACTATCGATAGCTATCGTCGATAGTACACTGAACTATCGATAGTGACGATAGTTGGCAAAACAATTCAGCATGGCTACTTGTGCCACAGTAATAATACGAATAAGCTGTTCCCGCTATATTGGATAATTTTATTCATTTATCGACTTGACATCAACAATTGTAGATTAGAGCAACGCCATTCATGGATTCAGCATTTTAAATCAACTACCTCCAGGGCCACGTGGCGGCGCCACCCATCAATTGTGGGTTGAGACTGTTTTCCTGGTTATTCGCTATTATGTCATACTATCACAATACTATCGTGATTGCTATGAAACTATCACAACAGTATTGCAATAATCATACAGCTATCGCGATACTATCGCAGTACTTGTGAATTTATTGCAATATTATTCTAATAATTGCTGGTATACAACTATCCCAATAGGAAAACTATCCCCGATACTCACCCTAGTATTACAACTATCGCAATAGTAAAAGTATCACCGACACTCACCCTAGTATTACAACTATCCCAATAGGAAAACTATCCCCGATACTCACCCTAGTATTACAACTATCGCAATAGTAAAAGTATCACCGACACTCACGCTAGTATTACAACTATCGCAATAGTAAAGTATCACCGACACTCACTGTAGTGTTACAACTATCGCAATAGTAAAAGTATCACCGACACTCACCCTAGTATTAAGGTATGCGGAGGGAAGGGCGGTGGACGGAATGACAGGCTGACGGACGGGGAGCCCGAATTGGGATAGAGGGACGGAGGGGAAGGTAAACGTGGTCGACTGCAGTAGGATATATAAGTGATATTTAACAGTGAACATAGAATACGGATTGTTTTATAATAAACGTGAAGAATCAGTTTGTCGACACATTGAACGCATTCCCGGGGAGGGAGGGGGTTCTTTAAATGCACATTTTGGGGCGAGCATCTACATGCATACAGACGTACGTCATCAATTATATGCCACTGCGTCGCTTTATTATAAAGTAAACTAAACTAACCAGACGGAAGATGAAAGATTGCGGAATGATCGCGACGCCTTCGATAATAGATTCCCTCGCCCGCCGACAGACTGCCAGGCTTCATCCGATGGAGATTAATCGAAAAAGGGCATTATGGAGGTCATTTCAACGTAAACATTGCCTCCATGCCCGAGCAAAAACTCGTCAGCGTTGTCAAGCGGCGAGATAAAACTAATGTGTTCCCTTTTGACTCGGTGGACTGAAACATGAAAAATTGGATCACTAATGACACAGAATGTACAGAAGAAGAGAAATGCTCGTTAAATTGTAATTGTAATAATTGGGGGCCGAACATAAAACAAAACAAAAAATATGCGTGCACTCATGCCTGCGCACGTGTGTTCGGTACAGCGTACCGTGCACGAGGAAAACAGTTCAATTAACAACAAAGTATGTCTCAGTAGCTTTGCGACGCGAAGAAACCCAGCGAGAAGTTCAGCCAACAAATGAACTCGATTAAACAGTAACTTTATGACGCAAAGAAACCCAGCAAGAAGTTCAACCAACAAATGAAGTCAATTAAACAATAACTTTATGACGCGAAGAATCCCAGCAAGAAGTTCAACCAACAAATGAAGTCGATTGAACAGTAACTTTGTGACGCGAAGAAACCCAGCAAGAAGTTCAACCAACAAATGAAGTCGATTAAACAGTAACTTTATGACGCGAAGAAACCCAGCAAGAAGTTCAACCAACAAATGAAGACGATTAAACAGTAACTTTATGACGCGAAGAAACCCAGCAAGAAGTTCAACCAACAAATGAAGTCAATTAAACAATAACTTTATGACGCGAAGAATCCCAGCAAGAAGTTCAACCAACAAATGAAGTCGATTAAACAGTAACTTTATGACGCGAAGAAACCCAACAAGAAGTTCAACCAACAAATGAAGTCAATTAAACAGTAACTTTGTGACGCGAAGAAACCCAGCAAGAAGTTCAACCAACAAATGAAGTCAATTAAACAATAACTTTATGACGCGAAGAATCCCAGCAAGAAGTTCAACCAACAAATGAAGTCGATTGAACAGTAAGTTTGTAACGCGAAGAAACCCAGCAAGAAGTTCAACCAACAAATGAAGTCGATTAAACAGTAACTTTATGACGCGAAGAAACCCAGCAAGAAGTTCAACCAACAAATGAAGTCAATTAAACAATAACTTTATGACGCGAAGAATCCCAGCAAGAAGTTCAACCAACAAATGAAGTCGATTAAACAGTAACTTTATGACGCGAAGAAACCCAACAAGAAGTTCAACCAACAAATGAAGTCAATTAAACAGTAACTTTGTGAAGCGAAGAAACCCAGCAAGAAGTTCAACCAACAAATGAAGTCAATTAAACAGTAACTTTATGACGCGAAGAAACCCAGCAAGAAGTTCAACCAACAAATGAAGTCAATTAAACAATAACTTTATGACGCGAAGAATCCCAGCAAGAAGTTCAACCAAAAAATGAAGTCGATTAAACAGTAACTTTATGACGCGAAGAAACCCAACATGAAGTTCAACCAACAAATGAAGTCAATTAAACAGTAACTTTGTGACGCGAAGAAACCCAGCAAGAAGTTCAACCAACAAATGAAGTCAATTAAACAGTAACTTTATGACGCGAAGAAACCCAGCAAGAAGTTCAACCAACAAATGAAGTCAATTAAACAGTAACTTTATGACGCGAAGAAACCTAGCAAGAAGTTTAACCAACAAATGAAGTCAATTAAACAGTAACTTCGTGACGCGAAGAAACCCAGCAAGAAGTTCAACCAACAAATGAAGTCGATTAAACAGTAACTTTATGACGCGAAGAAACCCAGCAAGAAGTTCAACCAACAAATGAAGTCAATTAAACAGTAACTTTGTGGCTGGAACAAAATGAGTTCGGTGATTTATCACTACGTGGTATATACAAACCATAGACATAAATAGAACACCGGTTAGTAAAACAAGACCGCTAAGCTCTGATCAGTTGACACATGACAAAGTGATGCCGGCATGGACCAGTGACATTCATGCTGCTGCAAGAACCCACTGGAGGCCCAGTGTTTATACTGTACAGCACCCAGTCTTCATCATATATCTATAGATATACAGTACTAATAAGAGATTATTACTATATAGCTATATATATATATATATATATATATATATATATATATATATATATATATATATATATATATATATATATATATATATATATATATATATATATATATATATATATATATATATATATATATATATATATATATATATATACCTAATACCTTATTATATGCACAATCTATCTATGCACCTTGTATATCAAATACCATAACATATTAACTATAACAGTAGCACCACTAAACATGATCGAAACTGAACTTTCTGAAGTGCTCTATACATGTATTAGATAATGACTGCAAGAGGTCAAAATCTCATTAAGCCCTGTTGGACATTCTTCTCTAAGGTCCCAAAATTATTCTTTTCCCATCTTCCAACACATTCCCCAGTTGCTCCATCACAGCCATTTCCACCTGCAGATCAAGATCTTTCTCGAATGTTATCTGGCCAACTTGCCCAAGGACACGCCTCATGTAAAGAAATGTGCTCTCTCATTTAAGCTGTCAATTGTTTTAGCAGGCAACCTTTCACATGGTTTGTCAAACAAATGCATAGAATGCAATGAATGTTGTAATGTGTACAGAATGAGTTACATGATAGTGGTTCATACAACGAAGAAAAGGCAAACGACGACCAAAAAGGGGAGAGCCTCATTAAATGCAGATGACTTAATAAAGAAAAAAAATCTTATTAATGAGCTGACATCTAGTAGAGTTTTATAAAAGAGTTACAAATATGCATACATGCACGCACACATTATTTATAAAACTGAATCCTACCCCTATAACATTTTATGTTGCACCCAATCAATGTGACTACTGGGAAACACTTAATGTACGCTCCCCCAAGAAAAACAAACGTATCTGTAATATATTGATAGTTCAGAACATTTTCGAAACATTCATTCACATATACACTAACACAGCACAAACATTTGCAACATAAATTACCTGAAAATAACGAGATGTTAGATCCTGTCTTCTGTTGATTCGTACAACTGTAAGCCACACAGGAAATAACCATATTCGTTGTCCCACAACTTTCTCCGGCAAGTCTCCAAAATGTTTGTCTTGAAGAGTTTAACACTAATGCACGATGCTCACTCCAGTATGAACAACCCAAATGCCCACACTTATAACACAACTGCTGGGACCACCCTCACCCAAATTATTTATCAGTCTGGTGGCCATGCCCCATTAAGAACAAATGACAATGACAAATCTTCAAGTTAATTGGTTCCTGGTGTCATCGTCACTGGCTACTAGTTTATAATTCTCTGGTAGCCACCTCATCTTCATTGCTTTTGTTTGCCTTATATTATAAATGATGATGGTGAGGAGGAAATACATTAACTTACTTACTCACTTACTTACTTACTTACTTACATATGTTAGACAACTATTTTTAACATGCTATGTTCACACTATAAACATTACTACCCTATGTGTCTTGCAGTGGATACAACTGTTTCTGGCGTGCAATGAAATGCCGGCCAGTGGTCCACGCCCGCTTCACTGCAGTGAGCTGGCTTGTGGCTCTTGTTTATAGGGGGATGATTAATGATGTAACTATATGATACAAACCAAAATACGATGTTATCTCACGCTCATTTATTTACTGTAATTGTGTCCAACACAACTATGTAGAACTCCATAATACTGCATTTTTTGTAGTTAGCTGTGCTTATTACATTTCCACATATCCTAATTGCAATATGGGCGATATAGAGGCATTCACGCATGGATTGGGGGGGGGGAATGTGCTGATTGTCGTAGCAAAAGTGACCGCGCGGTGATTTATGGCTGGTTTGAGTGGATTATTAGGGTTATCTGGACGATCTTGCCGCAGGTCCATCGACGGTTGTCGGTAGTACTGTTACCTCAGGCCATATTGCCAAAGCGGTCACTGACGAAACTCCAGCTTGTTGGGCATTTGTCACTGTAGAAATCTGTCACACGAATCACATTGCAACGAAACGTGTTAATTGTTTGTAATCCGATGTTTAATCAAAACAGCCATGTGGGGAAGGTCAGATAATCAGTGTATACTGGATACCAGAAAGTACTCATTCTCACAGAGGACAATGAATATATAGAACACATTATCTACAGATTGTGTAACTGTTAACAGCGTGAATATGTTTAAAAACAATATTGACAAATATTTCAGAGGGGCGGGTTACACACATGTTGTCTTGGATGGCAGTCTTGTTCAATCTTGTTAAATAATCGTTATGTAGTCAAGCATCTTGATTCTATGTTACGGGTTGCTGCTTTTATGTCGTACAGTTAGCATATCAACACAAATTGATTTCTTTACTTAATTATTATTATTATTATTTTAGATATATTAACTGAGAGTAATACGAGAGAGTCGATTCCAATCGATATAACTAAATAGCGTAAATGGTGTGTTTCTGGTACTGGTGGATATGGTATTATGCATGTATTTTCAGCTACGGTTAGGATTACCGTTTTAGTTCGATAAACAACAACAACCTGATTTACTTAGATGTATTGACAACCAGCAGTCATGCCAAATTCTCTTTTCGATTTTGCTGTAATCAGGTAGAAATAAATCGTTTATTTGTGATTCGGCTCGATGCACAGTTACAGATAGGCTATTGAAATTTTTTTTATAGGTTTGCCACAGAGGTGTATTTTTGAGAGGGCAATTTTTTTCGTATGCAGGCCTAATATGTTGTGCCGCTACGTGGTAGCGTGGTAAACTAATGGGTGACTAAGATTGTCCCACGTCAATACATTTGCCCTGTGAGATCCGAGATACGTCAATGGTTTGCTCAATAGATCTTTGATTTGCCAGAGCAAATTACTCCACTTCATTCGTAATAGTGTTCGTAACGTGACATGTAACTGCAACTACAGTACTTTAATCACAAGTAACCACAATGATAATGTTTCATATCGCCGTCACAACCGTTCAGCCAGCCAGCGCTTATCAGGCCATCGTCTTCGGCGTCTGCTGGCCCCAGTTCGCGTCACCGGTGGTCCTTATAGAAGGGTTCCACCCACCCTGGCGTCCGATGGAGCGTGACGGAGATAAGTGCAAGTAAAATAGCAACATTATTCATTGCGACACGACAGCCGCTCGTCTGCGGTAGGTAGAACGAAGCTACGAAGACTCAGCGAGGTCGGCCGTGGATGAAACGGCCAGTGACTGACGACCTTTGGCGGGGATGTCGAAATCGACGGAGGTGATTCCTCACTGCCGGGCCATCTGGTAGTCTGTAGTGCGCCGTCAAGCTAAATGGGGCCAAATTTTCGATCGACTATTTAATTAACGGGAGATAAACGTGACATATTACGGTTTGCATGACGTATCGGCGGTCGCGTTCGTGTAAACAAAGCGTCAGAACAAAAGATGTCGAAAACCTCCCAGCACGAATGGTAATGTGCACGCACTAGAGCATTTACACTTAAAGCGACCAATGTGGCACGCACGCACGCACGCACGCACACAAGCAAGCACGCACACACGTTGTTTCATAATTATTGTCATTTTTTAATCTTTATTATGCAAGATCGGTGCATTTGTGAATACATGTATAGAGACACTACATATCTGGGATCTCACAAATCGGGCTCCAAGTTGCAATAAGTACGTATTATGCGTGCACCAAACGCAAGTTAACTGATTTGACTATTTTTATAATATTGTTTATTTGAACATTTCGAATTTCGAAACAACCAATCGAAACGTAGTTGTTTTCAAGAATCAAAGAAACTTTTCTTGAATATAAGTGGTGTTGTGGAATTGAATATATCTGGAAATGAGTCATAAAAAAATCATAAAACGATAGCGGTCCTAAATGGATATTCATGGTTTAGAGTTTTCACCGACGATATTTGAAATTCTAAACGAACTCAGGTTTGTGAATGACGCGCATGCTGACATCTAGCGAATACAGCAGGAACGTCGAATTGATTTTCGCGGTTTGCTATGACTAAACACTCGTTTAAACGTTCATGACCGAAACATTGGCCGACGAGGTGAATTTCCAAGTAGCCCTATCTGCATGTCTGTCGGCTTCGTGTTTTGTTTGAGACTGAAAGTGGGGGTGTCCGTGCGACAAGTAAATAGATACGACTCAACTACCGACATAAATACCCTGTGAGGTGGCGCCACATCTTCATATTGCGTTTTGTTATTGTATTGTGTGCCACTTGTGTCATTGTTACTACACATGGGCGGATACCAGGAGGTAGCATGTTTAGTTATCCGAATTCCCGTGCGTGCGTGCGTGCGTGCGTGCGTGCGTGCGTGCGTGCGTGTGAACTACGGTAGAAAGTGCGTACACATAAACCAAATCGCCCTAATCCTTTTTAATTCTAAAGCATGATTATATATATATATATATATATATATATATATATATATATATATATATATATATATATATATATATATATATATATATATATATATATATATATATATATATATATATATATATATATATATATATATATATATATGAAATATTCATCATGTTTTTTCATGAGCCGAACACCTCCAGTGCATCTTAGCAATGAACCCATAGAGTCCTCCAAAGATCCATCGATGTATTGGTGCGACTGGTCTCGGACACCAACTATTTGGTCATGCTTTCGCGCTTCTGTTGCTGCTTTGGGGAGAAACTGAAGAAACTATGACTGAACAACCTTATCGGAAACCTAATCGATGTACACGTTCATCACCTGACTATACATCATTTGGAAGTCCGAGCCTAACTTCAATACAAAGTGTAGAAGAAAAAAATTGCAAATTCCTCTAGGATATCGCGCTCTCCATCTACAAACCGCAGGACAAAGGGCTGGTCATTTTTTATTTATCACAGGTTTCGTCTGCACTGATGGAACCAAACACTGCATTTCGCATTTTGGACATTTTAATCTTCAGCTGGATCTGCTGCCCAATGAAGGCAGTAGGCAGGTTTGCTAGCGTGCTAACAGCTGCTGTCTGTAGGCAGGTTTGCTAGCGTGCTAACAGCTGCTGTCTGTAGGCAGGTTTGCTAGCGTGCTAACAGCTGCTGTCTGTAGGCAGGTTTGCTAGCGTGCTAACAGCTGCTGTCTATAGGCAGGTTTGCTAGCGTGCTAACAGCTGCTGTCTGTAGGCAGGTTTGCTAAGCGTGCTAACAGCTGCTGTCTGTAGGCAGGTTCGGATGATCTCACACAAGGGTTCAGCCTACTGTTACGTTTCCTATTGGCGACCATGTTAACGTTATGCACGATTATAAGAAAACGGGACCATAAAAAATTTTTAAACTTCTTACCTGCCGTTGTAATCATTTCATTGACATGCTGATCGAGTTTAGTTAAAGTCTCCTACTTCTAACTCATTTAAAATGCCTGAACGTGTCATACCCGTCAATTCTTACCAATTTCTGCATGGATTACTACGCACACGTGCCTTGTGGCGAAAAAAGTGCCAAAAATCCTTCTGCCTTTTGAAATCATCTAAACATCCACAGTTACACTGTCAACATGTTCTACCAGCAAACTTGCCAATGTGCCTGCTCAAATAAAAACAATCAGAAAAGCAGTACTTCCTGGAGTAATCAAAAGTGATTGTTATTCCTAGATTGTCTGCCCTGGATATACTATTAGCATCAATATTTTAGGGATTGCAAAAGTGGTAGTATTTGTGATGTGGTCGTAATATAGTGGTGAGAAGAAAAAACAGGTGATGGTGCCATCCAACGGGGTTTCGGTAACCGAAACTGTCTGCAGAGATCGTGGCGCCACGTAGTGACGTATTTTGAACGACGACATTTGCATGTATTGGTGTTAAGCACCGGGGTGCGCCACCATCGCAAACATAAAGACTGCATTAATAATACTGCCTTTAACTCAGTGTATGATATAGATTATGTGATTTTCTTCGCAATAAAATAACTATATTCAGCGAGCAAGCTTAGTATACTTGAAATGTCGTATAATTGACGCATAAAGCGGATTTGGAGAGGCGCGTGGACACACGT
This sequence comes from Lamellibrachia satsuma, assembly GCA_033239005.1. Lineage (NCBI taxonomy): Eukaryota > Metazoa > Annelida > Polychaeta > Sabellida > Siboglinidae > Lamellibrachia > Lamellibrachia satsuma. The sequence continues at coordinate 364,269 of BSQZ01000076.1, read as the reverse complement.
GGGCCCAATGATATTTTGTAAATTCTGCTGGTTTTGATCGTATGCACAACATGATGATAGTGGATCCGGTAAATGTCTAGTACAGACCCACCTACTACGTCCTACGATTGTTGTACAACTGTTGTCGCACATATGTCTTAGCTTAACTAACTGTTACCTCGGGATCAACAATGCTGTGCAGACAGTTACGAAAATGCATGTATACTTTATCGATATACCCTGTCAATCGTTCCCTTATAAAGTTATGATTTGAGATTTGCAAAAAGATCGGCCTCTTTGGAATTTGTTTTTGTTCAGATTGCGCCATGTTTGAGGAAGCTATAAACTTTAACTATAACACATGAAGTAACTAATTAGCCCCATTCGATGTGAACATGACATGGCGTACGTTTATAATCGTACTAGCACTAGTCGGTTCACAGTTAGTATGACTATATGTTGGAAAGGTCAAAGGTGAACGAACGGTCGCTAAGACGTACAACACTGTGATGGGTAGGGTAGACCTGGGCTAGTTGTTACAATTTTTAATTTAAAGTCACTTTTTGTGAAAAGTATATTATATGCATTATTTCTGTCAACGTATGCACTAATTTTATTATTCGTATTAATTATTCGTATTAAGTATTAAAGATATTAATGATATTTCATATTATAGTTAGGTCGATATGTGAAGTTTCCCAGGCGCGGTCGACTGTAATAAATAGCTCCGTACGCGGGGCAAGTTGTTACATCACACGGGCACGTTGTAACAGCAAAGATCGCAAAGCACGTGTCACCCGTACATGTCATGTCGAACGTGTCACCCGTACATGTCATGTCGTACGTGTCACCCGTATATGTTACTGTTATTACATTAATTGGATTATACACACTTACGTATCTCACAGTGCGCATAACAATGTAGGTGTTCGCAGCCAAAAGAGACAACTTCCCCGGATTCTTACAAAACAAACAATTGTGAATGGAATATAAATTATTTAAACGGAGAATGAAATTGTGAATGGCAATATATGTAATATGACTTCTACTTGATTGGATGACACACACGTACGCACTCACGCACGATTATCCACATTTCAATTAATCGTGCAATATACTTTTTTTGTCATCCAAGACAAAACACCCAGATGGCAAGTAGACAAGGAAGTCATTGGTATATTGAGAGTCCAAACATTTTTCATCTATGTCTAACTGCCCTTCAGAGATATTTGTAAATTTTGTTTTAAAACACATTCAAGCTGCTAGCATTTAAAATGCTGGTTATATACCAGTAAGCTAGTTTTCGCACGTGGAACAAAGCGTTCACAAGTCGTGGTTAAATAAATTTAGTTTTATTAGTATCTGTCAGCACACAACTCGCTTGAGCCATCAGGGTGAGCCGCCCGAGCGCTGTTATAGTTGTAACAATTTGCCCCAAACATATTTTTTGGCAGTTTAATGCAAGTTGACGAAAACAAATCCTGAATTTCAGTTTAGCTTCAATTTGCCCTTTGTACTATATTGTAGCATGTTTCAAATGTCATTCACGAAACACAAGTGGCTGCATGAAATGATACTATGTGCGCACAGCACAAACGTTTGAATTGGTTAAAAAGTAGTTTTTGTCCACATCTCATTAATTTTGTCTTCTTAACTCCCGATTTTCGGACTGTGTGTGTGCGCGCTGGTGGACGTCCAACCAACTTCTGTCGATGGTGACTCCATATGTGCGCAATGGTTTCGTAAAACAATTTGTAACAATGTACCCCTGTATACAACTAGCCCCGGTCTCCCCTACTGAACTGTTTGGTGTGGTTTATTATCTCGTACAGTTTGTAAAAAGCTGGCAACATTACCTGTTATGACGTATGTAACATCTGTATATAAAGAAACTGACTTTTCACATCACGGCACAGGACATACTGCGAGAAAAGAACGCGTTACTTCACATATTTCAAGCGTTGTGATTGGCTGTTGAAATGCTGCCGCACCATTTTGACAAAATAGCTTTGCGATAGAAAACTTACATATTTTAGTACGATATTAGGAAAACGAAACAATCAAGCTGCACAAGACATTATGATATACTACGACGCATATTGTCTCATATTTTTTGACGAAAACAGTTTAAAGTGAAACTATTCAGGTTATCCATATACGGAAGACAATTTCCATAAGCGGTGACGTATGGCTTATAGGTATATTTTTTACGGGCCGATCACACTTGTTGACATTTACTTGTTGACATTTACTTGTTGACATTTACTTGTTGATATTTACTTGTTTACCTATTCGTACAAAGCGTACTAGTTATCAGACCCCCTCGATGTATTAGTACTTTAAAATGTTGATAATTGTCCATATTGAAAAAAAAATCAATATATAAATGCTATGACATAGTACGTAGGACATAAAATAATAACCATACAAATTTTATTAATTTTACAAACATTTATCGCCAGTATTAAACCTTTTCCATGAAGTTTTGAAATGTAACTTTATTAACTCCTTTAGTGCGTAGCTCTATCGAGAACACTAGATTATCGCAATGTAAATAGTCCAGGGTTGTTCACATGGCGTTGTCATAAACGTTTCAAATGTCTTAATAAAATGCTATTCTTGGCTTCCTGCGTGAAGCCATTCTAAATTAGGTATCGAATTGGAAAATTCGACACGATTAGCTCTATGGCGTGACGTAAGCAATCGGCGAGTTTTCACGAGATAATCCGCGTCGTTTCGCTCTCTTGGATTTGTTGAGCGACTTTGATGGATCAGCAGACCGTCATTGCGCGGGCGATTAATCGGACTCCGCCATCGGCGCCTGAGAAAAACATTGTCGTTTTATCCGATTGAGAAAACCATGAATCTCAAGCGAGCTAGCGACGTAAACACGCACTGCGTTGACTGACCATATTAGGCGATGCATTTCGGCAAATGTGTTGTTTCGCTTTGGCAAATCTCACATGAAACTAAATCTTGTAATGTCGAGTAATTTATCAAACATAATCGAGTGATAGACTGCCACGTTGCGTAATTGGCGACCTTGTCCGAACGCCTGCCACAGTCACGTACGGGTTCACAAGGGAAGGAATAAATTAGCATAAATATCCTCCAGATGGCAACGACCGCGCGTGCATTGAACCCCATTCACGCAGGCCGATCCTGGTGCGATCTCGGCGATAATTGGCTCGCCGCTGAGAAGGTCAACGGAAGTACCTCGGGGTGAGTAATAATATATTCGATCGGTGTTGACATGCACGTTCTCACCGGCATCCTACATAAATAAAATAACAATCCATGTGACTCAAATCGAAAATCAATACAGCTGAAGCGACAATGTTATGTTTTCGTATTCATAGATAATATCGTGATATACCTGATGTTAGGAAAATCACGTGAATAATGAATGGGATATCTGTAGTGATGGTTATTCTAGTGGAGGCCTAATTTAAAAAAGTCAATGCGTTGGGAGAAACTTTGGTAAGATTCTGGGTCTCTTTTTGTGTGAACATAAGCCAATAATGGAACATGCATGAACATTGAAAATTTGAATCCACGAACGAATCCACTTACATTGGTATGTAAATGGAGGTTTACTGTAGCTCCGAATTTATATAAAGACGCATACTAAATCGTCCAGAAATCTATGGAAACGTTATAGTGATCGTCAACGCAGCAGCGAACAACCTCGCGAGCCAGCGGCAGTGTTGCTACCACCCATGACAAGATAATATCCTGCACAATGTATAGAAGTGCGCCAATTCATGTGTACATCGTCCTACTGGCTGTCTCGATCGACGACAGAGACGCGCACAGGAAATACCCATCATTACCAGCGACGATGGGTCCACAGCCAATTAAAGTTAATCTCCCGTATTCCGGCCTCGTAAATTCAAGCGAGAAATCCCATTGATTAACACAGCAACTGAAAACTCAATGTTTCGTCAACAGGTCAATCCATTCCCGCCGCTACATCAGTACCCCTCGTGGATAACCCTGGAACTTTTTGTTGCTGGGTTAACCAATAGCGGCCGTCCCTAGGATTTTGGAGGGTCACATAGGGGAACTTAGCGTTAAATGGTAGTGGCTCGGTCGTCGCTGGTGGGACTGGTAATGATGAATACTTCGTGGAAACGCTCTGACAATCCACGTTTCAACAGGTCAGTCTGCCAGGGGTAGTGTAGTACTACTACTCTGGCTAGCGAGGATGGGTCGATCTGTCAGGGTACTGATGTAGTCAGGCGGGGATGGATGGCGGCAAACAGTAAGCCCCTGGCGGCGAGGATGGATGGCAGCATACAGTTAGCCCCTGGCGGCGAGGATGGATGGCAGCATGCAGTAAGCCCCTGGCGGCGAGGATGGATGGCAGCAAACAGTTAGCCCCTGGCGGCGAGGATGGATGGCAGCAAACAGTAAGCCCCTGGCGGCGAGGATGGATGGTAGCATACAGTAAGCCCCTGGCGGCGAGGATGGATGGCAGCATGCAGTAAGCCCCTGGCGGCGAGGATGGATGGCAGCATACAGTAAGCCCCTGGCGGCGAGGATGGATGGCAGCATACAGTTAGCCCCTGGAGGCGAGGATGGACGGCAGTAAACAGCAAGCCCCAGGCGGCGAGGATGGATAACCGCAAACAGTTAGCCCCTGGCGGCGAGGATGGATGGCAGCAAACAGTAAGCCCCTAGCGGCGAGGATGGGTGGCAGCAAATAGTTTTTTCTCGTTATCTCCGTAATATAAACACTACCAGAGAGAATGCCGTTATCCGTTATGTTACTGAGAAGGATTCCAATTTGGCGATATTAATTGTATATCAAATGGTATATTTACGAACTGCAAACCGCTTGAATCGTCCGAGACGGTGGCGGAGTGACACAAATAATCGGACAACGTCGTCGTAGTCCGCGGCCGATTATTTCTACTGCTGCACCAGCCGTCCTGGATGCATATCGCAAATGTATCATTTCATGTATGCTTCAAATTAGTAAATTAAAAGTTGGGAACTATGTTACATATCATCGCAGTTCGAAATAATGCAATGTTCGTCTGCCATGTTGTACGCGTTGACTTAAACAATAGTTCCGTCGTCACGACACGCGCCATTTTGTACACGATCATCGCGTTAAGACGCAAATAACAAGTTCCGTCTGAATCGGATGCGTCCAATTTAGAGATGACAACTGGGCAGAGCATATTGAATGCGTGTGTAACAAGGTCTCATGTGGAGGGAAGACCTAATCTAGGTGGCGTATTCAGCTGCCGACGACATGTTGCTATTGGCGCGGTAATTGTTTGCCAAAAGCGCCTGGCGTAGTGACGTCATTAGTGGACGATATTGTCGGAATTCGACAGAGGCAGCTGTCGTTGGCGCTTTTCTTCCCCGAGTAATCTTAATGTTCAACCGTCGCGGCAATGCTGAATGATCATCGTCATCCAACCCCTGGTGATTACTGTTTCCACGACGCAACACGAAAGGGCGACTGTCGACATCTGCTGTCGCACTAAATTGTTGTTTATTTGCTACTGACGACGCACCATGTCCCGGCTACCGGGCCGTCTTGAATGGCAATCACTACTGCGTGCAGTCGTTACAAGCCGAAGTCGTTGCTTGGTTAAAGAACGTTATAAAAGTGGCCCTACGGGCAATTAACTTGCGTACTGTGCTACAATGTACGATGTCGTTTTTTGTTCGCAGAGATCATGGTTTGCTGTTTCCGGCACGTTTCGTCATATAATGCTGTTATGTCAAGTGCTTTACCTCGCATTGGGGCCTCTCTTGATTTACATTTCCATGATGACGTGTGGTATAACTCCGGAGCAGAAAGACACTTCACGTTTTTACTTTTGTATCGACTATGACCATGATAAGAAAATGTATTTAATTGTTATGAAATCGTTCAAATCGAAGTAATTTAGTCAGACAACAGTTATTTATTTCATAACGTGCCATCGCGAGGATCGTATACATTGCCATTGTGGTGCTGCTGGCGACCTCCGTGGGATTATATTGATACTACATGTAGTTCCGTTAAGTTTCCCAAGAGGGCGAATGTACCGGCTTGATTTTTGCGCACAGTTGAGCGTCTTTACGTTTGGCATTACCCAGTAGCGTTATTCAGCTGGAAACGTAAGAAGTTATATTTCTATACACATTTGTTCAAAATACATCATAATTACACAACGAGCAGATCTTATTTTAATTATTTAGAATATTCCTAGCTAGCAATGTTCCAGTTTATCGTAAAACATGCAAGTGAATATATCCACTGAACGTCAATAAAAACGTTCAACAAATTAATGTTGTCTGTTGCACAACACAACCACTTGATGTCGTCCAATCCGGGGCACGTTGTATTTAGCTAATACAAATTCAGTGATTCGCACACAACTTACTGTCGTCGTGATTGGCCGTGATGTCATTGGCCAATAAAAATGGGGTGATTCTCCATATGGTTTCGTTGTGACTCACAAGTGACAACGAAACCATATGAAACCAATCGAAGTGGTATGACCTCTACATCCACACTGTGTCGTCATGACTTAGAATGATGTTATTGGCTAACACGAGTAGGATGATTCACTAATCGCTACTTGGTATCGTCATTACATGGAGAGACAACTTGTCCAGTGAGCGACATAGTCAACTTATCGTGATGTATTTAACCAATGCAACTGGGATGATTAACAATACTTGGCATAGTATTGTTATGACCTAGTTACGATGTCATTGGTCAATACAAATGGGTCATTCCCAAGTCACCGTATGGTGTCGCCACAACGCGGTCGTGATGGCTTTTGTCAGTTCAAGTTGAGTGATGCGGGCATCACAGCGCGTCATCAGAACCTGGTCATGATGTGTTTGGTCACTACTAGTTAGAAAATCACCACACGGTGTCGTTATGACCTAGTCATTTGGTCACTGGGCAAACATCGCTGGGGGGATAGTACGTCCCCACATGATATCCGGAGAAATGATATCATTGTCCAATCCGTGCGGTGTGGTTTGCACCTCCCTACATGGTGCTGTTATGGTCTGGCCTTATTTGTCAACACAAATGATTTACGTGTGAACCACATGTGTAGGAAGGCGACAAATGCCTCACAGAAACAACAGCTACTGACGACAAAACGATTCGTTAGACACGACACGTACTTAATCGAATTATGAGCACTGTACCAACGACGAAGGTGTGAACACCCTAACTGTTGCACTGGCGCAAGCAGCCATGCACGAAGTGACTGCAGGCATTAATGAAGTGACTGCAGGCATGAACGAAGTGACTGCAGGCATGCACGAAGTGACTGCAGGCATGCACGAAGTGACTGCAGGCATGCACGAAGTGACTGCAGCCATGCACGAAGTGACTGCAGGCATGCACGAAGTGACTGCAGGCATGCACGAAGTGACTGCAGGCATGAACGAAGTGACTGCAGGCATGCACGAAGTCACTGCAGGCATGCACGAAGTGACTGCAGGCATGCACGAAGTGACTGCAGCCATGCACGAAGTGACTGCAGGCATGAACGAAGTGACTGCAGGCATGCACGAAGTGACTGCAGGCATGCACGAAGTGACTGCAGCCATGCACGAAGTGACTGCAGGCATGCACGAAGTGACTGCAGGCATGCACGAAGTGACTGCAGGCATGCACGAAGTGACTGCAGGCATGCACGAAGTGACTGCAGACATGCACGAAGTGATTGCCTTGCTTCCTGTTCCTCCACTAGGAGCTGATTTTTGGTAGTTAGCGATGTGGCTGATTGTTGTTTGTGACGAACTTGTATTCATATTAGTTTCACCATTTATTGCACTGGATAAACTATTCAAGATGTTCTGCCTTTTCGCTGGCCACTGTCGTCTACGAACAACTGAGATCGTTGTGTGAAAGTCGTTACGAGACACCAGTTCTTCATAAGACCTTACGCCCGCCAGATAATATATAGGCCCCATCAACCAATCGCTGATCGTGAAATGCAGCCGGCTTGTAGCTCACGTGACGTGTAAGCGGCGCCGTCTGGCGACCGACAACGCACGAGCCCGTCAAGAGATGCGAGGCATCGACGTGTTTTGGTGTCGAGCTCCTGGTGTGACGTTGTTCACGTAGCGGTACAGGTATCTTGGCCGCATCTCCAGTCGCGCCGTCTGGCGGCGTCGACAGCACGCACACAGACAACAAGAGCAGGCCTTTCGAAACTCCCGCCGGAATTTCGCTGAAACACGAAGATTAACAATAACTATTTACATTAACATATATCTACCTAGCTACCTACCTACCTACCTACCTACTTATCTATCTATCTATCTATCTATCTATCTATCTATCTATCTATCTATCTATCTATCTATCTATCTAGCTATCTATCTATGTATCACAATCGTCATCGTCGTAGTCGTTTGATATATATATATATATATATATATATATATATATATATATATATATATATATATATATATATATATATATATATATATATATATATATATATATATATATATATATATATATATATATATATATATACATAGATAGATAGATAGATTGATAGATTTATTGATTGATTGTTTGTTTATTTAGGATCAACAAGATAAATATAGAAAACAAGTAACGTGACAACGTGACGAACACAGAACACAGAACAAGTTACAGTGTTTTTCATGTACCAGTTAACTTATGCAGTCGTCGTCGTCATCATCGTCATCATCATTATCCACCCAGTAAAGGTGTTTCACGCCGATCCGAACAGAGCTGATATTCTACAGTTGATATTACTACATGGTTCGAACGTGTCCATTCATTCTACAGTTGATATTACTACATGGTTCGAACGTGTCCATTCATTCTACAGTTGATATTACTACATGGTTCGAAAGTGTCCATTCATTCTACAGTTGATATTACTACATGGTTCGAAAGTGTCCATTCATTCTACAGTTTATATTACTACATGGTTCGAACGTGTCCATTCATTCTACAGTTGATATTACTACATGGTTCGAACGTGTCCATTCATTCTACAGTTGATATTACTACATGGTTCGAAAGTGTCCATTCATTCTACAGTTGATATTACTACATGGTTCGAACGTGTCCATTCATTCTACAGTTGATATTACTACATGGTTCGAACGTGTCCATTCATTCTACAGTTGATATTACTACATGGTTCGAAAGTGTCCATTCATTCTACAGTTGATATTACTACATGGTTCGAACGTGTCCATTCATTCTACAGTTGATATTACTACATGGTTCGAACGTGTCCATTCATTCTACAGTTGATATTACTACATGGTTCGAAAGTGTCCATTCATTCTACAGTTGATATTACTACATGGTTCGAAAGTGTCCATTCATTCTACAGTTTATATTACTACATGGTTCGAACGTGTCCATTCATTCTACAGTTGATATCACTACATGGTTCGAACGTGTCCATTAATTCTACAGTTGATATCACTACATGGTTCGAACGTGTCCATTCATTCTACAGTTGGTATTACTACATGTTTCGAACGTGTCCATTCATTCCACAGTTGATATTACTACATGGTTCGAACGTGTCCATTCATTCTACAGTTGGTATTACTACATGTTTCGAACGTGTCCATTCATTCTACAGTTGATATTACTACATGGTTCGAACGTGTCCATTCATTCTCCAGTTGATATTACTACATGGTTCGAACGTGTCCATTCATACTACAGTTGGTATTACTACATGTTTCGAACGTGTCCATTCATTCTACAGTTGATATTACTACATGGTTCGAACGTGTCCGTTCATTCTACAGTTGACTACATGGTTCGAACGTGTCCATTCATTCTACAGTTGATATTACTACATGGTTCGAACGTGTCCGTTCATTCTACAGTTGATATTACTACATGGTTCGAACGTGTCCATTCATTCTACTATTGATATTACTACATGGTTAGAACGTGTCCGTTCATTCTACAGTTGATATTACTACATGGTTCGAACGTGTCCGTTCATTCTACAGTTGATATTACTACATGGTTCGAACGTGTCCGTTCATTCTACAGTTGATATTACTACATGGTTCGAACGTGTCCATTCATTATACAGTTGATACTACTACATGGTTCGAACGTGTCCATTCATTCTACAGTTGATATTACTACATGGTTCGAACGTGTTCATTCATTCTACAGTTGATATTACTACATGGTTCGAAAGTGTCCATTCATTCTACAGTTTATATTACTACATGGTTCGAACGTGTCCATTCATTCTACAGTTGATATCACTACATGGTTCGAACATGTCCATTAATTCTACAGTTGATATAACTACATGGTTCGAACGTGTCCATTCATTCTACAGTTGATATCACTACATGGTTCGAACGTGTCCATTAATTCTACAGTTGATATAACTACATGGTTCGAACATGTCCATTCATTCTACAGTTGGCATTACTACATGTTTCGAACGTGTCCATTCATTCTACAGTTGATATTACTACATGGTTCGAACGTGTCCATTCATTCTACAGTTGATATTACTACATGGTTCGAACGTGTCCATTCATTCTACAGTTGATATTACTATATGTTTCGAACGTGTCCATTCATTCTACAGTTGATATTACTACATGGTTCGAACGTGTCCATTCATTCTACAGTTGATATTACTACATGGTTCGAACGTGTCCATTCATTCTACAGTTGGTATTACTACATGTTTCGAACGTGTCCATTCATTCTACAGTTGATATTACTACATGGTTCGAACGTGTCCATTAATTCTACAGTTGATATTACTACATGGTTCGAACGTGTCCATTCATTCTACAGTTGATATTACTACATGGTTCGAACGTGTGCGTTCATTCTACAGTTGATATTACTACATGGTTCGAACGTGTCCATTCATTCCACAGTTGATATTACTACATGGTTCGAACGTGTCCATTCATTACACCTACAAAGACGACTGATGCAGACGCTGTACAGTTTTGAACATGTTAACATATACAAAACACTAGCAAGACGTTTTGCTCTTCTACTGCATCTTGTCCCAGTGAAGATGCACAGCGTCCTGTTGTTTTCACGGAGAGATGAAAAGAGAATCGATTTGCAATGCCGACTGACCGCTCTAAATCCCCCTTAACGATGCATTTACTGGTGTAGGTCAGACTAAGTGCATTGTCAGTAGATATACGTTTACTCGCCGGTACTTGAGTCTGTGGTCTTGAATGTTGATCTTGTTCTGAAGACACTGATGCGTGATCGGACAGATTAAATACGAGCAGCTGTTGCGTGCAATTACCGCGTTTGTCCGCCTTGTGTGAAACGTAAAAATTTAAAGCCCCGTCGGCAGCAAATTGACCAAAACTCCGCAAACCAGTAACAGATATCATGAGTAGTCATCCACTCGCGTGTTCATGAAATATGGATGACATCTGCGCAGACGAAACACACTGTAATGATTAAGTTTCCATGGTACCACAATGTTGGGTAATATTGTTTAATAAATAAAATTTGCCTACATGCGAACATTTGCGTGTGTCGGATGTAACGGATGTAACGGATGTAACGGATGTAACGGATAACGTACGCTACGTTTAAGTATCACGTTTTTGCCTTCATGGTAAATCATGAGCACAACTGATATTGTCTCAATAATGCATCGTTGTGGGTCCTTTAAGATGTCAACATTGTTGCGTTTTTAATCAGTATTCAATGTGCATTACGTATACGTTAGGTTGGATTGACAACTTTCAATCTGGTGTAATTAGCACGCTGTACATCTTTAAATAGTGATATAATGAGTAGCTGTTGCAAGAGCAAAGTGATGTTCTATGAAGTTCTACCTAAGACTACGTCACTGCTCGACAGAGTTAGTTAGGTGTAATGTTCCGGGCACGGATGACTGCTACCAGCGGTGAGATATATATATATATATATATACAACATTTAACTATTTAGTCAATGTTTATTTACACGTATCTTCGCGTAAGCCAGAAAGCGAGGATCCTATCTACAATGTGCCTCGCACGAGAATGCTAATACGAGCGATGTGCAGAAGAGCTTAGCGGTGACGGCAGCTGAACCTGTTGACGTTTGGTCGACAAGATGAAAGTACACATGCGTGAGATCAAGAAATTAACAGGTTTCCGAAAATATCCGAAAGACCTAGTTTTGCTCTCCACGTGTATTGCCTGTCCCCGACGCCTTCGCGTGTCCCCTCTTTCTCATCGGTGTTTGGATACATGCTTCATACGTATCCATTTGTTCGAAGAACCACCGGAGCGTCAATAACTCACTACACAGCTGTGTCAATTGCAGCCTCAAACATACCAGGTCATTCTGCCGACCGCCCCTGGAACGAACTCCTAGAGGAAATAGCTTCAGTCAGGGACAAAGAACACATCAACGCCTTCCTTGGTGCCCGATGTCAGCGCCACTCCCAGTGTGGAGAGTGACAGTTGGAGAGTGACAGTTGCTAAGCCAAGGTAGAAACCAACACAGAACAAAATAGTCCGGTGGGAATATAATGTGTCGAGCGGGTGCTGCGAGGCCGTGACGCGACTCCAGTCTAACGACAAATACAGAAAGAGCCGTAATGTCCGCCATTTTCAAAGAACTCCATCCCAGTTGGTTTCCCTCGGCTTCCACAGTCCTTCTTCGGTTGAGTTTGGCCTTTCTCTTTACCTTCTACCTTCAGGGCACAGATTAGTTTTATTTTGTGCTGTTATTCCAATCTCTCATAAGTGGGTGCCGATCCATCTCCATGGTCGGATTTTGATGCATTTTGATATTGGTGGCATGAAAGTGCAGTCGTATTGCTATTTATTTGATTTGTATTGGCCAGCGTATCTTTAATATTCGTCGTAGGCATGTCCTTACGAAGAAGCAATCGGGGAAATTTATGAAGAATGCTTATCGTTTGCAAAGTCATTCTGTTGCAAGACATTGATCGATTTAATTCGCTGGAGCAACAACATTCGGAAAGTGCTTTAACACCAATGTTGAAAAATACTCGGGTGAAGATAGGACAGTTAAAGAGACTGTTGCCTTAGTGGATATGAATCACATAAAGTTTCCTTTCATGGACCCTCGATTTATCAGTCTTCCGTCGTTTCCTGATGTCCGCCCCCTGCCGCCAACCGAATGCCGTTCCGTCCACCACAACTATATTTCAAGCATAATGTTTGCGCAGGAACAGCTTCTTGCGACAGATCCATTAAGCCGACGGAGATGGTCTCTCTTGAACGCAGCCGGAGTCGATCAATTCATGATTGCATTCCCGGCAGCAATAATTGGGAGCGTTGAGGAAAGCCATCGCGAGGTGAAAAGTTTACAGGGCAACGGTTCTCGAATGCTGGTTATAACCGGTGTCGTGCTAAACATTTGTCCGCCGTCAAATATTAATCGCGTGGTATATCTGCGCATGCGCGTATCTTGAATCATGGGCGTTGATATATATATATATATATATATATATATATATATATATATATATATATATATATATATATATATATATATATATATATATATATATATATATATATATATATATAATATATATATATATATATATATATATATATATGTATATACATATATATATATATACATATATATGTATATATATATATATATATATATATATGTATATATATATATATATATATATATATATATATATATATATATATATATATATATATATATATATATATATATATATATACACATATATACATACATACATACATACATACATACATTTATACATGATCTGAGTGTGCACCAAGTTGTACTACTTTGTCATTTCAACCATATTTCGTAGTTATTAAGACACAAATTCGGACACAAATGTCAGAGACGGTCAAATGTTAAATATTGAAATCGTTGAACCCTAATGCTGTGTTTACAACAATATTGTAATGAGCCACAAGTTACTTGGTGCATGCTAATGTGATGACGTACTATTGATGACGCGGCTACGCGCGTGCAAGGTGTGGCGCCGCAAATGTGAATTCAATAAACGCACTTCTATTCCTCTGCGTAAATACGAGATTGACTATATCTAAACTACTAGATACAACATCTGGCGACGAGGTATACTATAACCCACAGTCATAGACGCCTATGCAGTGGAAACGAGCTACGGAGTTGGACTGGAGTTCTCTAAATGGTGAATTTATGAACGGAACACGCCGCTGTTTTTTCGACAAGAACGGCGCTCGCTCTGCTGACGTCATTGCTACTTCTGGCGTGCGGCATGAACACGGCTGTAAGTACTACATCTACAGCTGATCCCGTAATTCCACAAACACCCATTGCTACGTCTACAATGGCTCTACCCGCGTTTGCACAGTTTGATATGCGAATGGATGGCAATTTGGGACCTCGTTGGAGAAAATGGCTAGACCGTTTTTAACGATTGACCACGGCCATGGCAGTCAGCGAGACGACACGACTATTTCACGCCGAAAACTAACACCGCTTTTGAGATATATAGTTTTCGCCAAGCTACACAAGGTGAGACGGAAACGATTGACAATTACGCAACACGGTTACGCAAATTGGCAAAATCCTGTGACTTTGCAAACGTCGACAGGGAGATCGCTAACCAAATTATTTTTGCCTGTCAATCTAAACCGCTACGCAGACGTGCGTTGCGGGACGATCTATCGCTGGACAAGCTGATCGCCACCGCTAGATCGCTTGAGTTAAGCGAGCAACAAGCAAACGCCGTCGAAGGTGGGACGAAAGCTGGTCGTCCAATCAACGCCACAACTTCACAGTCATCCGCCAGGGGACGGTCCACATACAGAAATCGCAATTTTGGCGACAGAGGTGCGCGTTACAACTCGACCAATCGCCCCGATGCTACAATCAGACACCAACACGTTAAGGCCTGCAGTTACTGCGGTAATCAACTACCACATCGTTCTGGTTGCCCGGCGCGCGGCAGGAAGTGCAATGCATGCCACAAAATCGGACATGTTGAATCAGTTTGTCGATCATCACGGCGCACTACCCAACATGTATCGCGTCCAATGTCGCGACATCCGGTTGCGAACACCGTGACAATACACGCTGCTACCAACGATGACGATGAAGAGTACGTGTTCACTACGTGTCCAGAAGATGAGCAAGTTCACGTCGCACTGGGAAAACAGCGCATCCCAAAACGCCTCATCCAAGTTCAAGGTCAACAGGTAGAAATGATAGTGGACACAGGAGCATCAGTCAACATTCTTGAATCGCACACGTATGACAGCCTGAGAGTGAAGCCAACATTGCAGCCCACGACAACTCGCCTATTCCCGTATGGCGCGACAACGCCACTGTCTGTGCTTGGCATGGCGAACTTCGAATTGCAACACAATGGTGAGCAACTATCAGTGCCTTCTCATGTGATCGAAGGCAACAGTGGTAAATTGCTTGGCTATGCAGCGGCCGAGAATCTCAAGATACTGACGATGGCGAGACAGATCACGACAGCTGATGACAATGTCAAGGTCATAGAGGACTACAGCGACCTATTCGAAGGAATTGGAAAGGTCAAGGACAGGTTGATCACACTGCACATCGTCGAGACTGTCACACCAAAACAGCAAAAGCATCGCCGCATACAGTTCCACATACGTAAGGACGTCGAACGTGAACTAGCACGACTCGAAGCAGACGACGTGATCGAGAAGACGGACGGCCCGACACCGTGGGTGAGTCCGATTGTCGTTGTGCCAAAGAAAACGGGAGCCGTGCGCATCTGCGTTGACATGCGCGAAGCCAACAAAGCAGTAAAACGAGAAAAACATCTAATGCCTACCATCGATGACCTAATTACAGATCTGAATGGTGCGACAATGTTCAGTACACTCGACCTGAGAGCCGGATATCATCAACTGGAACTCGACCCTGAAGTTCGACAAATCACAACATTCAGCACACACGTCGCTCTCTACAGGTACAAACGGTTAATGTTTGGCATTAACGCCGCAGGAAATCTTTCAGAATACGATCGCAGAACTTCTACACGGCCTGAATGGGTGCAGACATATTTCAGACGACATTATTGTACACGGCAAGACGCCTGCAGAACACAATGCGAATTTGAGAGCAGTCTTGGACAGGAAAACAACGTTCGCCTGAACCGAGAAAAATGCAAATTCTCGCAGCCAACTGTCACTTTCTACGGACACGTTTTCGGTGCGCATGGACTTCGTTCTGCCCCAAAGAAACTCGAATCAATTTCGAAGGCGAGGCGACCAACAAACCCATCAGAAGTACGCTCTCTACTTGGCATGGCGCAGTATGTCTCTCGATTCATTGCCGACTTCGCCAACATCGTTGCACCACTGCGAGAATTAACCAAACAAGACGAACTGTGGAATTGGCAGCCTAAACACGAACAATCGTTCCAGGCGCCAACACACGCGCTGACGAACACGAGCACGATGACCTACTTCGACCCCAACAAGTCGTCGGAAGTATTCGTCGATGCCAGCCCTCTCGGCTTAGGGGCTGGCCTCACGCAAAATGGAAAGGTAGTCAGCTACGCAAGCCGAGCACTATCAGACGTCGAAAGACGCTGCTCTCAAACAGAGCGTGAAATGCTAGCAGTTGTTTGGACCGCAGAGCATTTCCACCTATATCTGTACGGTGCAAGCTTCACGATCCACACAGATCACCAGCCACTACTCGGAATATTCAAGAGTCAGCGTCCTGCGTCCGCACGGATTGAGCGATGGAGATTACGTCTACTTCCCTACCAGTTTGAACTGAAGTATCGACCCGGCAAAGACGACCGGAATCCAGCCGACTATATAAGTCGACACCCATATGCGAAAGGAACAACCGACTCGACCGAGGAGTACGTGCGATACATCTGCAATGCGGCCATCCCGAAAGCCATGACCGCTGTTGAGGTCAAAGAGCACACGGCGACATATGTAGTTCTGCAAGCCCTCACCAGGGCTATACAAACTGGTCGCTGGGACGACACACTCGTTCATGACTATGTCCATGTCAAAAATGAACTGACAACATGCAGTGGAATCGTACTAAGAGGTACTCGTATCGTACTGCCGTCTATTCTACAACAAAGAGCAGTGGAACTTGCACACGTGGGCCACCAGGGTGTTGTAAAGACCAAAATGTTACTACGCGAGAAAGTTTGGTTTCCCGCGATCGACAGCATGGCCGAGAGGCAGGTAAAAAGTTGCCTGGCTTGTCAAGCTACAATTAGCACACCCATGACACCTGAGCCGATGATCTCGACGCCGATTCCGTCAGCACCATGGAATAATCTGTCAGCTGATTTCCTGGGACCATTGCCTACAGGCGAACTGATACTTGTAGTCATAGATGACTTCAGTAGATATCCGGAGGTGGAGATAGTCACGTCGACTACAGCCTCCAGCGTGATTCCCAAGTTGGACAGCATGTTCGCTCGTCACGGCATCCCGGATGTACTCAAATCAGACAACGGCCCGCCATTCAACGGCAGTGAACTAACCAAGTTCGCACAATATCTCGGCTTCCAATGCAAGGAAATAACCCCGATCTGGCCGTGCGCTAACGGCGAGGCAGAGCGCTTTATGGCTCCTCTAATGAAAGCCATCAGAGCGGCTCATGTGGAAAATCGGAGTTGGAAGCAGGAGTTGTACAACTTCCTACGACAATATCGCGCCACACCATGCACATTGTACGACAGGTGTATCGCCCGCGGAAGCACTGTATGGAAGGAAACTAAACGTCACACTCCCACAACTCCCACAACAGACTCGCGTTTCTGAGCTTCATGAGAAACTACAACGTCGAGACACCGCCAACAAAGCGAAATCAAAAGATTACTCTGACAAACGACGAAACGCAAAGCCATCTCAGCTACAAGTTGGGGAAATCGTTCTCGTCCGACAACCTCGGAGGAACAAGTTAACAACACCATTCGACCCGCGACCACTCGAAGTTGTACGACGAAAAGGAACTCTCGTAACAGCTAAAAGAGGGATGTACACGATCACACGAAACATCTCGCATTTCAAACGATTGAATGCGACACATTCGCTACCACACGACACGTACCACAACGACACCGACGATTTCGACTTCACAACCGACGACAACACGCGCGACAACACGCTCGCAAGACCAACGCTGAAGCCGTGCCTATCATCGCAAGTCGTTCGACGCTCCAGCAGGCTTCGTAAACCGCCTGTGAGGTTCAAAGATTTCACTGAATAGACTAGAGTGATGTGCTAGCAACCTCTCCTCTCCACCGATCGCGTAATTAATGATCATGTTTTAGCATAGTATAAGCATGTTTGAACTTTAGTATTTGCCTGAGCCCTTAATTGACTTTTATTCCAAGTGGGGGCAGAATGCTGTGTTTACAACAATATTGTAATGAGCCACAAGTTACTTGGTGCATGCTAATGTGATGACGTACTATTGATGACGCGGCTACGCTCGTGCAAGGCATAACGTGATGTAGCGCCGCAAATGTGAAATCAATAAACGCACTTCGATTCCTCTGCGTAAATACGAGATTGACTATATCTGAACTACTAGATACAACACCTAATACCTGTATTTTTATATAAAAAAATAGGTGGCGTAGTTCTTAAAATAAACACTGGGAAACATTGGTTTTCACGACCATCTTTAAAAATGGCCGCCAGTGCAACCCAGAACAAAATATGAGATGGCCTTATAGCCAATTTTTTTGATGTATGATCTAAGTGCTTACCAACTTTCATGCTTTTATCATAACATGCACAACTCAGCCACATTTCTTAACATATCGGCTGGACTATTACAGAAAAACGCAGGCTTTGACAGCGTTGTTAACGGTTAATTTAGGGTAATTTAGTCGCGATTTCCCCCAGGAAAACTTTAAAATTTAATAGTGAATAATGTTATCATCAAGTCACAAATTAAGTTCACGATTCACACCGCTATGTAGTGAGTTACACCATTTTTATTACTGGCGAAATATTATATCAGTGCATATTATATTGTATATAAAAGTTAAAAAAAACATTGATCTAATTACGTCTGTCTCGTGTGGTTGTGCTTTCGGAGTGGATATCTAATAAATGTTAGTATCATTTTGCCTAAAGAGTTCTATATTTGGCGTACGTGATGGGGGCCACTTACTTCGGGGGCCGTGTCGCCCCGGTTACCCGGATTCATAAAGACGACATCCGACTTTACTATGGGTAGCACTAAAGTGGGTAACACTAATGTGGGTAACACTAATGTGGGTAACACTAATGTGGGTAACACTAATGTGGGTAACACTAATGTGGGTAACACTAACGCTAAATTTGCCAGGACTCGTTGACTGGCGCGGAAACGCTACAGGGATTGTCTGTCACTCGCAGATAAAAGGATGAACGGCGATTAAATCGCGCGCGCACGCACGCACGCACGCACGCACGCACGCACGCACGCATGCACACACTCAAAATAACAGCCTAACTCTCTAATTTATTATTACATCAATCGTTGTTTTCTTTAAAGTGTTATACGTGCGACGAATATCGCAAGGCGCAACACACGTGTGTACCAAATGCAAAAACACGAAGATTTTCATTTAGATTCTATTTCGGCCAGTAGACAATGTCGTCCGCCGATGATGTTTAGCACGTGTTACGACCAGGGAATTACGAATGACAGTTACTCCAAGGCCGCCGGTACAAAACGTTGAACAGTGACCATCAATCAGGTTACCTGACAAAACGAGTTGACACAATATATTTAATTCCTAGTCGTGGGAATAGATACGCACATTTCTGGGAAGAGGGACTTTTAAGTGCGTAAATAACAGGTGGCCCAGTCATACCCAGGGGACGCCCGCCGCACTGTTATGACCCAGGCCTCCAGGGCTAATCTTCCGTCGAGGTGACCTAACGATTTCTTACCCTGGATTTTGCCTGGTCGGCTATCCGCACACGTTGTGCAATGGCTCGTACGTAGTGGCAAAATGTGCGATAGGGTAGCGTGGGGTAAGACATGCGAGAAAATTGCTACCCTCTCCATTAGGCTCGAAAATAAGAATTTTGAGATCGCCGGATGGAAACACACATAATGTACCGAAACGAAAGATAACGAAATAGATCATTCACAAAACATAGACGATTTATACTCAAAGGATCCTTTCCCGCTACCGATATCCCCTTTTCCTACGCATCTTGCCCCACCCATCCCTATATATGTCGACTTTTTTGTTGGGCCACATGCACACTTGATCTATCTCACTAGAAGGATGTGATGACTCTCCAATACTAGCCAGCCTTGAAAAATACCAAGCCACGTCGAACTCAATTACCTTTAAACCTACACAGAGGTCGGTCACCGACTCGGTATCTGCGTTATCAACATAGAAGCGACGATCTACTGCGTCGAAAACTAACGCGTCGATCTGGCCCTTCCGATACAGATAGATGTCGGATGCATTACATTGAGATTTAAAACTGACACGCACTAACCGTTTCACGCATGTATTCCGTGACCTACCACCTGCACAGTGACGCCAAGAAGCAAAAGAAATATGCTCCAAATAGTTGATTAGTAGTACGTTTATCGCGACTAGTGGGCGATATTTCCGTAACTTAACCCGCGCACGACGTTACGTGATGTTAGGGTTTCACCACTAAACGTCATAATTTTATATTTATGCACGATAATTGTCAAGTACGTTTAGTGATATACGTGTAATGCTGACTACATACACGAAATACGTGTTTATTGTGTGTGTTTATTGCATTTTAATAAAGTTCCAAATATCCCAGACGAGTTAGTTTTCGGTGGCCTGGATCCTCATGTTTTTCGTTGGAAAAGCGCGTCTGTTGCCTAGGTTGGATGGTGATTCTTACCGCTCATGAAGTTGTAAATGACGGGGTTGATGGCGCTGCTGAAGTAGCACAGCCAGTGGGCGACCAGGGCGAAGTAGATGGCTCCGTTGCCCGTGTTCTTCAACAGGTTGGCGTATCTGCAACAGAGATGTCGGCTCGTCAGTGAACGTCCGGGGGGCGGAAGTTGTAGAGTGTCGAGCCGAGTAGATCGCGTAGTAGTGCTGTGACGTTGTCAGGGCTCGTTGATTGGCGCGGAATTAAATAGAGAAAAATATAGATAAAAAGATGAACGGCGATTAAATCACGCACGCACGCACGCACGCACGCACGCACGCACACACAAAATAACAGGCTAACTCTTTAATTTATCACTACTCCGTGTCATTACAGCAATTGTTGTTTTCTTTAAGATGGTCTGCGTAGTCAGCATCACGTAAACATGTTTTATTGTGCACTTTATACGTGCAACGACTATCGCAAGGAGCAAGACACATGTGTACCAAACGCAAAGACAGTTATTCGATTTTTATTCTGACTCTATTCCGGACTGTGGCACTGTTCGATAAGCACTAAATCATTCATGGCACGTTCGGGGGCACGTTACACGTTCCCCTGGCAGATGTGTTCAAGCAAACGTCATTTCAACGTCTCTGGGAAGCACCCAGTCACCTTGCAATTACGAGACCCGATCCACTCAGTTGAGAAACCGATGGGCTGTACGTTTGCTCATAAATGCGAACACTTATTCATATTAATATTAACACACTAACACGAAGGTGTAGCAGTCTTATTGTCATGCAAAGCGTAATTGCAAGTAGTAATATTACTGCTGCTTCTGCTGCTTCTGCTGCTTCTGCTGCTGCTGTTGCTGCTTCTTCTGTTGCTGCTCTGCTGCTTCTGCTAAAACTGCTCCTGCTCCTGCTGTTGCTGAACCTGCTAATGCTGCTCCTGCTAATGATGCTGCTGTTCCTACTCCTGCTCCTGCTCCTGTTCCTGCTCCTGCTGCCGGTGTACATATTGCCATTGGTGTACATTGGTGTACATTGGTGAACAGCAGGTCTGCTCTATATATTCACACCAGTGTCGACTTGCAAATGCACGTCTCCGACGCACCGCAACGAGGACATTGAACGAAATTGATGGCGTAAATCGAATGCCGCATATCATCGCGTTGTTTCTAATGTGGCAGTTTGGACAACCAGCGAAAACAACGTATTAACAAGCGACCAATGTGGCTTCACGCAGGCCGTGGAATCGGCACTCGGAAACACCTTAAAATAGAACAAGCTGGACTAGTATACGACATCTCCCGAGACAGAGTCAGCCACACATAGACACAGAGTGTAACTGCTGTAGAAATCACCCAAGCCAAAGTAGGTCGTAAAAATTCGTGCGCCTTTTGTAATATATCATTGTCTTCAGACAGAGACAGCGCCGACTCACTGTCTTCACATAGCAGTGCTTATTCGGGCAATCTCTAAAGCTCCATTTCAAGGACATTTAACGGATTCTTTGATGAACATATAGTTAATGACGGTTTTTCAAACACAGACGGAGTAGTATGATCTTACGGCATGAACATAGCTTACATAGCCAGAATAATGTGCATCAAATGACTACAGCTATAATCCAGCTTAGGTGGAGAGGGCATGTGATTCGCTTGGGTGATCATCGCCTCCCAAGTCAGCTCTTACATGGAGAACTTAAATTAGGAAAGTGGAACGAAGGGCGTCCTCACAAATGTTACAAGGGCAATATTAAACACTAGACCTACAGTCAAATCTGTGGTTCCAAATCTAACGAATTTGAAAGCACCGCGATTGACAGAACATCTTGAAGACAATTCACGCAAACGGTTGGAGAGCAACATATGCGAAGAACAAGCGAAAAATGGAGGAGCTGAGGGAGGGAGTTGGTGAGAGAGAGAGAGAGAGAGAGAGAGAGAGAGAGAGAGAGAGAGAGAGAGAGAGAGAGAGAGAGAGAGAGAGAGAGAGAGAGAGAGAGAGAGAGAGAGAGAGAGAGAGAGAGAGAGAGAGAGAGAGAGAGAGAGAGAGAGAGAGAGAGAGAGAGAGAGAGAGAGAGAGAGAGAGTCTCGGGTGGAAGCTGGTGAGGAGCCGGTTAAAGTCAGCTGGACACATGGACATACTGGAAGACGACGCAGACAGCGGTAGAAAAGGAAGACAGAGACTGAGATGAGAGGACTGCGGGAAAGGGAGATTCGGAGGGAGTGGGAGGGTGGTGGGAAAAGAAAGCGGGTGGTATCGGTGTCATCCTCACCCCGATCTCCAGGGATAAAGAGGAGAGCAAAGTGCACCCATTTGGAGACTTCCCGTGAACGCCGTCACCAGGCTGCAGTTGTCAACGCAATGACAACTGATATCCCATGTCCCCACAGCGGCAGGGTCCGCGCGTCAAAAGTGGGTCTCCAGAGCCGGGTTCACCAACGTCAACCACGAGTGTACGGGACAAACTGCTACCATCAAAATCGATAGACTACCAACTACGGAGAGAACGCAACACGTTCGTTGGTGGTAGCGGTTTCTCAAAGACAATGACGTCCTGCAGATTAATCCCATTTGATGACGTTGGCCGAAACGATGTTAGAATGTAAATGGATCCCCGGTAAATGGACCCCCCGGTAAATGGACTCCTCTGTGAAAAATGTAAATGTGTTATGCGTTTAGTGAGTTGTGCCAACAAATTGTGAGAACCCTATTTATAATTTTAGCATATTTTGAAATGACCATAGGTGGTTCACAGCAGCACGTTTTGGACAGAGGTGTGTTTTTCAGAATAGCACATGTATCAATAAAAAAAACTTATAAAATGTCTAGCTCGCTAAATACATAAAAAATACATTTTCCACAGGGTGTCCATATTCCACTGTGGAAAATGGACTACGGGTCCACATACCACGGATGAACACAACTGCGATCACAAGGCATGTGCCCGTCTATCGAAGCACGCGCTACACAGCTCCGGCGTCAGCGATCTCATCACGCACACTCGCGTATATTTGGCGGACTCGTTTATCTTGTTCTATGAGCGTCTTTGCGCACCACGATTTCCAGCGTGGTGTCTGTACTTTTGATTGATTTTTTTCATCCGGGCTTCAACCTACGCAGTGACCCAATTATTGAAGAAACGCGACGGCCATTTTTTTAGCTGTTAATTTAACTAATCAGCGATACATGTAGTCTTCCGCAACGGTCAACGTGACACGGAAAGCCCTGTTTAAGAATGCATTTACATGGACATTTCAGATAAAGCTTAAACTAGCGGCATAAATGGGTCTGAATGAGCTTGCTGCGGATTGCGCCGCCAACGGCAATGCAAGACCTGTTTGCAAATTCGCCAATACTGGCGCAGTTTCGCCGATATGTTTTGCTCTCGTTTCAGTGCATGTCGTGATGGGCTCGTTTCAGCGAAATGAGCGTTTCTTTTGGGAGTTTTACGATGCCTTAGTGTTGTCACGTGCACAGGCGGATCAATTAGATTTTATCGTCGTCTAAATGCATTTGACACATTCATCCTCCCAGTAATCGGACAAACAGTTTGCCTCGGCGTTACGTACGCTTCATCAGCGATCACTTATTGTTGAATCGATGTTTGTGGATATTATGTCTTCTGCCATGACCTGACATGACATTGATACTAATGCAGACACTACAAAATAATGGATTGTTTTGGTAGTTTCCTGTATTGTGCTTATAGTGTCCTTACGATAAACCGAACCGTTTTACAGACTGGTTCATCCAAACACCAAATTATCTTCTCTTCGAAGCATTCAGTGACACTGCAGTAAATCCGTGAAAACTGTTTATTTATATGATTAATCCACTTGGCAAACCTGGAATGAACGAAATTCTGGCTTCAAGCAGAACCAATAACAGTCGAACTACTGTCTGCTCAATTGATAGTCTAAATCCCGTTCACACGAGCGATTAGTTATCCCATCCTTTCTTGAAAGCAAAAAGAAACGATGAGTCCAATTGGAGTGTCGCCCAACCACTCGGACGACTAATCGTTCGTGTGAACGGGCCTTAACGTTCTACCACCCCATTTGTGCATATGATGTAGTCTCACAGCAGATCCTTCACGAACGATTGTCCGGACAGCCATAAATACGTTTGCTCTTGTTTTTTTTGTTTTATTAATGTTGTCAACACATGTCGAAAAAAAAACTGTTCAAAAAGGTAACAATTTATTCGTATTATAGCAGTAATAATTTCAAAAAATTCTTTACCAAATCGCACCTATTTCCGGCAGCTTTGCTATGCGCTTTGTCACCTTTTTGACCGAAGAGGGCAACCATGGTTTTCGCAGTCCGCAGTGACAGCGCGTTTATTCAATGACACAGTGAACAACAAAATGGCAGTATTAACAGGATTTCAGAATAGTGTCTTCGACATTGTTGACGAACGTCAAAGTATCGGTGACGTATTGCTACCGCGATGTACTGGAGCTATTCAAAATGGCGGTCATTCCCGTGAGTGAAAATATGCTGTTGATCGCTCTCATCATCTTGAATCACATTGTTTGGCGATAGCGCCATGGCCCATGGTTATCTTGAATCACCATTTTAAAGCAGGTCACATTGAAGTTTTCTAATGTAATCTAAGTTACTGAGTTTGTACGTTAACATATATGTATATAATATGTTCACGTCCAAACTCAATAAATTATATTACATAGAAAACTTCATTGTGACTTTTTATAATATATATATATATATATATATATATATATATATATATATATATATATATATATATATATATACATATATATATATATATATATATATATATATATATATATATATATATATATATATATATATATATATATATATATATATATATATATATATATATATATATTATTTAAATTATAATAATAATAATAATATTTTCAACTTGGAATGCAATACAATGTTCACTTTGACTTAAGGCCAAGCTTGGCGTAATCTGTGACGTTGAGAAATGGCAGCTTTCGATAACAGGCAATTGTGACATCGGCATTGCTGTCTACACTTCATCGTCTTCCTTGAACGACGGATTATTTTGTTACAGCATCGAAATTGCTGTTTGCACTTGGTCGTCGTAAGCTAACCATCGGTTATTTTACATTAGCTTACAGAGAAACAGCCATCTACCATTCATCGTCTCCAGTGGACGACTGGGGCTGATTTATAAAGACGAAATAAACAAGTGGCTGTAATAGTGTGGGATTGATTCTGTCTAGTGGATTAAGCCAGCCATCAACAACCAAGTGCGTCCAGATAACGATATTACTGACGAAAATGGGCCATGAATATCTCGAGATCATGTCACCTATTTTTATAGTTTATTTAAGTGGTCTGAGTGCATGGATCTGACCGACTGTCTTGCGCATATATCGGATCCTTGCTGTTGGTTGATATTATTCATGAATCACTTTAAGAACTTTGACTGACATATTTAAGACATATTGACTGGAACTAAGCCATAAAGGCGAGACAAATATGTGCCTCTGATAGTGTTCGATTTATGACGTTCAGAGTGTTAAGCCAGACATCAACTACTGCATGAATCCTGATAAAGGCTTTACAGAAGAAATTGAGTCACGAATGTCTCAGCATCACTTTACCTATTTATGCCGTTCACTTAATGTTCGTCAATGCCCAGAGTTTGCGGATTTGACCGACTGCCTCGTGCAGATATCGGATCCTAGAAGTGTTGGTTGACACGATTCATGAATCACCTTAAGAAGTTTGACTGACATATCTAAGGCGATTTTCGGATCACGGTATGAACAGTACGGATGATGTTTTCCAACTTGGTAAACTGAAACGTTTATTTTTAGGTAAACACTTTTACGTTTAGTAAAGGAACCAAGTTGAACAGTTGCATAAAATGCAGATATCCTAAGTGGGCAGAGACAAAGAAGTTGCATAGACACAAGAGGACGCAAAGTAAAGAGATCGGAAAGTAGGAATGATGACAAGATGGCTCCGTAGGACACACAAGTAGGCAGCACTATACAGGAAATAGCTGCTTGGTATATGTACCAAGAATTTGGTAAAAGAACAGTTACGAAAGACTGAGACAGGCTTCGCAAAAAAGAAAAGGTTGACATGAAGCCACCGTTGATAAAAATGAAAGTGAACGTGCTCACACTGAAATTGAGAAGACGTGGACTTCATTAAAGCACGATGCATGGTTGGTACGTTGCTACGATGCATGGTTGGAACGTTGTTACGATGCATGGTTGGTACGCGATTGAAAGAACCAAACAACGACACGCGATCATAAAGTACAAGAATGTTCACCAGAACAGAAAGAACAGCACTGCAAGAAAGACGAACACATCTGTGTGATCGACTACAGCAGAATGATCATCTCATAACGAGATGTACAACGATAGTAAGTAGAACGAGTGGAGATAAGACTGGAATAGTGATTGAGGTTGTCTAGATGATAATCAAGACCAGTGCGACAAGCAGAGAGGACATTGCTTGTCGTCTCCATGATACCATTGCTGAAAGTAGCAGAGGAAAAAAACGGAAAAGTATCATATTTTGCTAGGATATAAATCTGGCAGTTACTGTTAAGTTGCAAAAAAATAATTACTGATTTCTAGGATAGGCAAGATATAAACCCAACATGTTCATAATCATGGGAACTTTTCGTAACATTGTTAGTGCACAAACCAAAGAAGCCAACATCACCTTGATCACTTTGATGCTGTTGTGTGGCAACTGTAGCTAGATGTATATTAAAATATAAATAAGTGAAGCTAATATCTTTTAATCAATAAATTAATGCATATTATGTATTTTTCATGTTTCCGTTTCTCCGTTACGTTTTTCTGTTTACAAGCACCTCTTGAATTCGATTTTTTTACTTTTTTCAAAGTTGTCTTATTTCACATTAATTTCGCGAAATATCAAACCTACCAATATGCTAGCTCGTTTCTGTAACTTTCCAATGTAATTTGTATGAAATCGTCAGGCTTAATATTTGGTCAAACATTAATTCAACTAAAATGCAAACGCTAAAAACTCATGAATGTCACACTTGGTGAAATTTCGAAACTTTGTCATGTGAGTGGCAAAGTCACGCCCACAATATTTACCGTTTTGCATATCCAGTATTTGAGCCTTACTAGATCTAACGATTAAAGTCAATTATTTCGATGATTACATTTTTGTTTCATTAAATCGACTGCGGATGTTACTATTCACACAATACGTATTTGGACATCGACGAACCGCATCGACAACAGGTTAACTCAGTTGATGATGGAGTCTAAAGACGAACACAACCTTTCAACGACTGTCAATCTTAGTGCGTTGGCGCGGTGTAATCTCCCGGCGACTCACCTGCTGATGTTGAGCACGTGCACGGGCAGGTAGAAAATGCCGAACATGACGACGACGGCGATGAGCATCTTGGCCACCTTGCGTCTCTCCTGCAGCTGCACATCCGCCCTCTCGTCGTTACGGCTGCGCGGGGCCGAGCTGGTCTCCTCTGGAACACGACGGCTGGTTGGACGACGGCGTCAGGAGACGAAGGGGGACTGGCTGATGGTCAAGACTGCATACATACGCAGGCATGCAGGCATGCATGCTCGCATGCACGCACGCACACACGCACGCACGCACGCACCCGTATATTACAAACAGAAGGTTTTCTCGTAAACATTTGCTGTTGAATGACGCTATTCGCTGCAAGTAAGAAAAACACGAGGGATGCCGGGAAGACTTCGTTTAGGGCCAGATGCAATGCCTCCACATCAAGCAAATTCGGTTTTGTAATTTAATATAATATGACAGTTAACGTGCGTAACGCCAACCTTATAGAAGGTGTTTACAAACACATACATATAGATACGCTTGAACATAAGCACGCACACACACACACACACGTCGCACGTCGCACATGGACTCGCACGAACGCACGCACACACCCACGCACACATGCACGCACGCACGCACAACCACACGATGACTATAACAATATAATAACTATGGCTTGTATTATGGTTAGAATGTAAATAGAAGGTTTTTCCATAAACATTCGCTGTTGAAAGTTCGTATTCTGCTTGGAAGGCTTCGGCTTAGGGCAAGATGCAGTGTCAAATTCGGGTCAGTTATTTAATATAATATAATATAATATAATATAATATAATATAATATAATATAATATAATATAATATAATATAATATAATATAATATAATATAATATAATATAATATAATATAACAGTTAAAAGTTAACAGTTATATTTATACGCCAAACATATAGAAGATGTTTATGAATATACGTATTTATACATATACCATAGTGTCGATCTCTCTAACCAAGGAAATGACGACTTCTTCGACGAGTTTGACGTCACTCACCTGGCGCATTGAAGAGCGGGTTGCTCCACAGGCAGCGCGCTATCTGCACGTAGGCGACAAACATGAGCGCGAACGGCAGCACATACATGGCGACGATGAGGAAGAGTTGGTAGGCGGCCTGGTAGCGCCAGGTCGGCCGGCAGCTCGTCAGGAGGATCGTGAGGTCGGGCGAGAAGCCGGACGGCGGATGGATGTCGAGGAAGACCAGCTCTGGCACGACGATGCTCGTCGAGACGACCCAGATGACGGCGATCGTGAGGCGGGCGCGCGACGGCGTGCTGTTGAAGCGCAGCGGGTAGCAGATGGCGTACCACCGTTCGACCGAGATGCACATGAGGGTGAGAACCGATACCGAGATGGTGACGCCCTGCGACAGAAGGAGGAGAGGATTGTGGAGGAGGTCACGGGCTGGATATGACGGTGCGTGCATGTGTGTATGTATGTATGCATGTATGTATGTATGTATGTATGTATGTATGTATGTATGTATGTATGTATGTATGTATGTATGTATGTATGTATGTATGTGTGTGTGTGTGTATGTATGTATGTATGTATGTATGTATGTATGTATGTACGTATGTATGTGTGTATGTATGTATGTAGGTGTGTATGTATGTATGTAGGTGTGTATGTATGTATGTATGTATGTATGTATGTATGTATGTATGTATGTATGTATGTATGTATGTATGTACGTATGTATGTATGTATGTATGTATGTATGTATGTATGTATGTATGTATGTATGTATGTATGTATGTATGTATGTATGTATGTATGTATGTATGTATGTATGTATGTATGTATGTATGTATGTATGTATGTATGTATGTATGTATGTATGTATGTATGTATGTATGTATGTATGTATGTATGTATGTATGTATGTAGGTGTGTATGTATGTATGTAGGTGTGTATGTATGTATGTATGTATGTATGTATGTATGTACGTACGTATGTATGTATTTATGTATGTATGTATGTATGTATGTATGTAGGTGTGTATGTGTGTATGTATGTGTGTATGTATGTATGTATGTATTTATGTACGTATGTATGTATGTATGTATGTATGTATGTATGTATGTATGTATGTATGTATGTATGTATGTAGGTGTGTATGTATGTATGTATGTATGTATGTATGTAAGTATGTAGGTGTGTATGTATGCATGTATGTATGTATGTATGTATGTATGTATGTATGTATGTATGTATGTATGTATGTAGGTGTGTATGTATGTATGTATGTATGTATGTATGTATGTATGTATGTATGTATGTATGTATGTATGTATGTATGTATGTATGTATGTATGTATGTATGTATGTATGTAGGTATGTATGTATGTATGTATGTATGTATGTATGTATGTATGTATGTATGTATGTATGTATGTAGGTGTGTATATATGTATGTATGTATGTAGGTGTGTATGTAGGTGTGTATGTATGTATGTATGTATGTATGTATGTATGTATGTATATATGTATGTAGGTGTGTATATATGTATGTATGTATGCATGTACGTATGTATGTATGTATGTATGTATGTATGTATGTATGTATGTATGTATGTATGTATGTATGTATGTATGTATGTAGATGTGTGCCTGTGAGTATGTGTGTGTGTGCGTGCGTGCGTGCGTGCGTGCATGTATGTAGGTGTGTGTGTGTGTTTGCCCCTTTCAAACATCTATTTACAACCAAGCCTTTGATTCCAAAACATGTTATTATCCAAGAAGCGATTTACCATTGGTGGTAAGATGTTTTCTATTATTTACATTTAACAAGATTTAACAAGATTAGCCATCCAAACCAAAGTCCCAGATGGCAAGTGGACAAAGAAGCCATTGGATTATCGAGAGTCCAACAATGTTCATCTGTGTATAACCCGCCCTCCTGAGATAT
The DNA here is from genome assembly GCA_033239005.1 of Lamellibrachia satsuma. Classification (NCBI taxonomy): domain Eukaryota; kingdom Metazoa; phylum Annelida; class Polychaeta; order Sabellida; family Siboglinidae; genus Lamellibrachia; species Lamellibrachia satsuma. The sequence continues at coordinate 333,138 of BSQZ01000076.1, read as the reverse complement.
GTGTCAACCTTGTTTTTAAACATATTCACGCTGCTAGCAGTTACACGGTCAGTAGACAATTTGTTCCGTTCATTTATTGTCCTCTGTGAGAACGACTACTTCCTGATATCCAATCTATACGGATCCTTTACTAATTTTACCCCATGTCCTCTAGGTCTGCTATCTTTCTTGAGTGAGAAAAACATATTTCTATCAATAGTTTCATACCCATTCAATATCTTTAAAATATTTCAATATGATCTCCTCTTAACCTCCTTGTCTCTAGAGTTGTTAAACCACATTCTTTCAGGCGTTCTTCATAGCTAAGGTCTCTCAGTCTTGGAATAATTTTAGTTGCTCTCCTCTGTATGCGTTTAAGCGTATCTATATCCTTCTTACGATATGGTCTCCATGCTTGTATATAGTATTCTAAATGAGGTCTAACTATTGCTTTATAAAGAAGTATAATTAGCTTTTTTCCTTGTATATTATGTTTCTCCTAATTAACCCAAGAATGTTATTACCCTTTGAAGCTGCAATACCACACTGTTCTAAAACTTTCGTATCAGCGCTTATTGTAACTCAAAAATCCTTTTCTTTTACAGTAGTACCCAGAACAGTATCTCCCATTTTACAGTTTACATCCAAGTTCCCATATACTGTATGTAGGCATTTGCATTTCCCAAAATTTAACAACATCTGCCATTTCTCAGATCATTTCACTAATCTGTCTAGATCGTTTTGTAAATGTTGTTTATCACCATCAGTGTCAACGTTTCTAAACACTTGTGTCATCCGCAATTTTCAGTACGTTACTTGTTATATTGTTGTCCAAGTCATTGATACACATATATATATATATATATATATATATATATATATATATATATATATATATATACATATATATATATATATATATATATATATATATATATATATATATATACATAATATATATATATATATATATATATATATATATATATATAGGACCTATAATATATATATATATATATATATATATATATATATATATATATATATATATATGACCCTATTAATATTTAATAATATATATATATATATATATATATATATATATATATATATATATATATATATATCTACTTAGATTTTCACAAAGCTTTTGACAAAGTATCACATCAAAGATCACTACTTAAATTAAAAGTCCATGGTATCGGGGATGGCATAATTGACTGGATAGAACAATGGCTGACTGACAGAAGACAGCGTGTTGTAGTAGGAGGAAATGTTCTAAATTGGAAATCAGCTTTGAATGGGATATCACAAGGATCAGTATTAGGACCCTTAATATTCATAATATAATATATATATATATTCAAAGCTGATTTCCAATTTAGAACATTTCCTCCTACTACAACACGCTGTCTTCTGTCAGTCAGCCATTGTTCTATCCAGTCAATTATGCCATCCCCGATACCATGGACTTTTAATTTAAGTAGTGATCTTTGATGTGATACTTTGTCAAAAGCTTTGTGAAAATCTAAGTAGATAATACATACTGGCGATCACTCGTTTATCCACTTAGTGATTTCTTCAAAAAAACATAATATATTTGTTAAGCATGACATCGCTTTTACGAATCCCTATTGAGATGAATTTAATAATTTATGCCTAACAATTAACCTTTCTAATAATTTACAAATCTCTGACGTTAAACTCACTGGCTTGTAATTCTCTTACTTATTTCATTTTTAAATAGTGGTATGATGTTTGCTTCTTTCCATTCAAAAGGAACAACTCCATCTTATAATGACAAGATGAACACTCTTGCAAGTGGTATACTGATTTGATTTACTGTTTCCAGTAGTTTTGGAGGTATTTCATCCACTCCCGGTGATTTATTATCCTTCATTGCCTTTATTTTCTTAGCTACCATTTCTGGAGTTACAATTAATGGTCCTAAAAAGTCAGATTTACCCACCTGAAATTTAGCATCTGGAACTGGTGATGAACTAATATCCTCTGTGGTAAACACTGAACTGAAATAACCATTTAGGTCTTCCGCCATTAAAATCCCCTGTGATATTATATTTCCAGCACTGTCTTCTAGAGGTCCAACCTTGTCTTGTACGTTTTGTTTACTCCTAACATACGCATAAAAATCCTTGCTGTAATTTTTATGTTACATGCTAGTTTTTGTTCATAGCTTCTTTTAGATTGTCTATATTTCAGTTGTAGCTGCATTAAGTGCCTCTTTGTAATTTGCATAGTTTTCATCCTTTCTGGTACGCCTATAAACCCTCCACATAGCTTGCTTGAACACTATTTTTCTAATAGCTTCTTTTGACAAGTGTTTCTTTCTAGACCGTTTTCCTTCTTTTTTCAAGGGAACAAATTTATCGATGATACTCTCAATTTCATGTTTTAGAATATTCCAACATTCCATTGCGGTCTTATTCATCAGCATGTTATTCCAATCTAGCTTTGCAATAGTGTTTTCTCATATCATTATAGTTACCTTTGTGGAAGTTTCTCCTGTACGTTTTTTATTTTTACTTTCTGATTTTACATTGATGTCAAAATGTATTTAATTGTGGTCACTGTTACCCAATGGTTCAAGTATTTTTACATTGTGCACTACTTCTTTTTGTGATGACAAAACTATATCTAATACATTTTCTCCCCTGGTTTGGTTCTAGCACGTGCTGAGTAAGAAAGCTATCCTGGATTAAAAATATAAATTGTTGGTCCTCAATTCCTGTGCTCTCTAGATAATTACATTGTATTTAAAATTTCCCATTATGATACATTCCCCTTTACTAACTTCCTTTATAGCGTTTTTTATTTTTGTGTTGTCCTCTTTGTTTATATTTGGACTTCTTTAAACTAATCCAATAGTTAATTTTTAATTTCCTGAAACAATTTTGCACCAAACAGCTTCATCGCAATTTGCTTCCCTTTCTAATTTTATTTCATCAGCTTGGATAGATTCTTTAACATATAAAATAACTCCCCCTTCCCTTCTTCCTATGGCCCATGATTCAGTTATACCAATTATGTGAGGGTCAATATCTTCTACCATAATGTTTAATTCGTTTTCTTATTTACTATGCTCCTTGCATTTAAACACTCGCATTTATAACCTGTTTCAGGGATGATTTCTGGACATTTTGTTATTGGTTTGTCTGTACTAGTGGCCTCTTATTCTGCTTGAGCCATCTCCAAGTAACCCTCCTGCGTTTCTAGTTTAAACAATGTTTTCTCCAAAAAAATATTTGTTATGCTACCCATGCCATTACCTACTGATGCTGAGAGTTCATCCGCAAAAAGTGCTACACCCTTTCCACTTAGATGAACCCCATCCTTCATGTACATATCAGCCCTCCCAACAAAGCTTCCCCACAAATCCACAAATCCAATTTCCTCTTCCCATTACAATGTACTAGCTAGTGTCCCATCCGTCTTTCTTTGAGAACACCAGCCATTACACACGCGCGCCAGTCGGGAGGTCAGAGGTCATACAGCTCGACATTTACGCGACGTCACTTCGCTTGACATGATAAAATGCTGGAATTACGAAACCGCTTCTCGAGGAAAAACAATACGTTGTGGTTTTCTGATATGACAGCGCAACCGCGAACATCGTCAGATGCTCTATCTGCGGCTTCCCGTGGCTATGAAATACAGATGCTTTATGGAGCCATTTTGGAGCGACAAAACGACGTGATACGGCTACTAGAACGTAACTGATATATCTGACATCCAATTATTTATTCCCTCCTGAATATGGTATTACAAGCGTGATCCGGTTGTGTCAAATATTCACGATATATGGGCTATAAACATGTTTTCTGTAGGTAATAGTCGTAACGTTCTCGAAATAATAATGTTGAATGGTTGTGATCAGTCGCGCGAGTCCAATAAAAAAGGAAAAAAGGAGATATCAATAGTAATAAATATTCCGAAGAGCTGTGTATGAATATAAATGAGAGGACTGGTCAATTGAGAGAGTTGGTATGAGTGAGTGAGTGGGTGGGTGGGTGAGAGAGAGAGAGAGAGTTCGTGAGTGAGTGAGTGGGTGGGTGGGTGGGTGGGTGGGTGGGTAGGTGTGGGAGTGGGTGAGTGTGTGATTGGGTGGGTGGGTGGTTGAGTGGGTGAGTTAATGAGGGAGTGAGTGGGTGGGTTGGTGGGTGGGTGGGTGGGTGGGTGGGTGGGTGGGTGGGTGGGTGAGTAAGTGAGTGAGTAGTAGTAGTAGTAGTAGTAGTAGTAGTAGTAGTAGTAGTAGTAGTAGTAGTAGTAGTAGTAGTAGTAGTAGTAGTAGTAGAAGTAGTAGCAGTAGTAGCAGTAGTAGTAGTAGTAGTAGTAGTAGTAGTAGTAGTAGTAGTAGTAGTAGTAGTAGTAGTAGTAATAGTAGTAATAGTAGTAGTAGTAGTAGTAGTAGTAGTAGTAGTATCCAAACACACATTGACATATAAGCTTACCAGCCGAAACAAGATACTTCCACAATTCTACGTGGTTTGAATGGTTGGTGGTTTCACACATTTCTAATTGCATCCCGTACATCGATGGCTTGTAGAGTGCACTGAATGAGGGGAGTCATCTAAGTATTGTTTAGATAACATGTAAAGTTATGTAAAACATGTAAATTATGTTTAGGCAACTTAGACGAAAACTGTGTTCTAAGTTTCTCTTTCGCAAGAAGGTTGTGTTGCGATTCTGCTACTTTCATCCAAGTTGTTTTGGGTATGTAATTTGTAAATTTCTTAGGCAATAGGTTATGGTGAAAGTCATACATAAATAGTGAGACATGCCACTTATATACATCTATGATTTGAAGTATGTTTTGATATTTAAATATGGGATCAGTGTGATTTCTATATCCTTTATTGTTAATTATTCGTATGGCGCGTTTTTGTAAAGTTACTAATTTACTTATAGTATTTCCATTGCCCCATTGCCCCATTGCCCCATGCGTGTACGCCGTACGTTATATGACTACGGATTAGAGTATAATACAGATTTTGTTTATATGGTCTTTCCATATTAAATATGTGTCTAAATGTAGTCCTAGAAATTTAGCAGATTCTTTTTTGTTGTTCTTGCCAACCTGGTTAATGATGTATTTGTTTATTTTAATACTGTTGTTTACATTGGTTTTGGTGTTTACAGGGCTAAAAATGCAAAACAATAAATGTGCCTTTTTGAAATGTAGAGATAATATATTTTCACAGAACCAATCATACAATTGTTTTTATTCGTGATTCATATTATTAATTAAACCATCAATATATGAACCTGATTTGTAAACGGTTGTGTCGTCAGCGAAAGACAACAAATTTAGAGACGTAGAGTTTATTATGCTATTAATATAAACTAGAAAGATAACTGATCCTATGGATCATTGAGGTGCTCCATTTGTTATGCTCTTCAATGACGATTTGCTTTTTTATCTCAATATATTATTTGCTGTTAAATAGATAACTGGCAAACCATTTATTGCTTATTCCTCTTATTCTATAGTGATTTAACTTATACAGCAATACGTTGCGATTAATTGTATCAAATGCCTTCAAAGGGTCAAGGAACACAGCTAATGTAATATCTTTAGTTGTTTTGTCATTTGCATCTGTTATGTCCTTGAGCAAGTGTAATATTGGATGAACAGTAGAGTGTGTTGAGCGAAATCCGCATTTGCGTTTATATAGAATATATTATGTTTTTCTAAAAACAATACTAGTTTGTTGCACACAATTTTTTTCCATTATTTTAGAGAACGGGGTAGAATACTTGTGGGTCTATAATTATTAAAGATTTGGTTATTTCCTGATGTGGGATGGTTATTTCGTGTTTGGTTTCTTGCACTAATTTTGTAGATAAACTGTCGAAATCCTCACTGCATTTCGTTTACTAAAACGTAAAACAGTGTTTGCACTACTCTTTTAATTTCATTTACATCTGTAGGTTGCATGAAGAAATTGACAGCATAGTTTCCTCGGAGGTGTGTATGGAATTGGTCTATAGGAGGAGGTTCGCCTAGTTATTTACCTATTCCAATAAAAAAAGTGATTAAATTCGTCCGCAATACGATATGAATTTGATATTTCTTGTCCATTTACAATGTACGTTTCAGGTAGTTAACTGCTTCAATACAGCCCGTGTTTCTTCGATGCTGTGCTTACGTTGATCTAGCATAGCTGTATAGTATTAAAGATTCTTCAGTACTCCCTATGTGCTCTAGCTGTCTCTGGACTTAACATTCTTCAGTACTCCCTACGTGCACTAGCTGTCTCTGGCCTTAAAGATTCTTCAGTACTCCTTATGTGCACTGTCTGTCTCTAGCCTTAAATATTCTTCAGTACTCCCTATGTGCACTAGCTCTCTCTGGACTTAAAGATTCTCCAGTACTCCCTATATGCACTAGCTGTCGCAGGACTTAAAAATTCTTCAGTACTCCATATGTGCACTAGCTGTCTCTGGACTTAAAAGATTCTTCAGTACTCCCTATGTGCACTAGCTGTCTCTGGACTTAAAGATTCTTCAGTACTCCCTATGTGCACTAGCTGTCTCTGGACTTAAAGTTTCTTCAGTACTCCCTATGTGCACTAGCTGTCTCTGGACTTAAATATTCTTCAGTACTCCCTATGTGCACTAGCTGTCTCTGGACTTAAATATTCTTCAGTACTCCCTAAGTGCACTAGCTGTCTCTGGACTTAAAAGATTCTTCAGTACTCCCTATGTGCACTAACTGTCTCTGGACTTAAAATATTCTTCAGTACTCCCTATGTGCACTAGCTGTCTCTGGACTTGGGTATTTAGCTTCTTTCGAAGCAGCTTTGATTTATGTATTGATGACGACAATATACCAGACGTAACCCAGGGCGCTCATTTAAGATATTTTCTAGTGCCTCTGATAGTCCTGATTGGACAAGATGTTTCGTAAAGTGACTTATACATTAACATAAATTTGTCATATGCTTCATTCGCATCGGTAGTGGATAATACAGATGGATAATCAGCCCTAGCCAATAGATTCCTAAATGTTAAAAAGTAAGTTATTTTTAATTGCCGTACTTTATTGCATATATTGATTTTTATAGGAGGTGTACCATATATTAAATGAAATATTCCAAAATTATCAGCTACATCTGTGATAACAATCCCAGATTCATAATTAGGATGAGCATGGTTAGAATATAAATGGTCTATAGCAGTTGCAGAAACTTGTGTTATTCTTGTTGGTTTGGTTACGTGTGGGATGTATCCTTGTTGGTTTGGTTACGTGTGGGATGTATCCTTGTTGGTTTGGTTACGTGTGGGATGTATCCTTGTTGGTTTGGTTACGTGTGGGATGTATCCTTGTTGGTTTGGTTACGTGTGGGATGTATCCTTGTTGCCATTGCGTTGTCAACGAAGTCACTGGTTTTTTTATGACTGTGAAAGTTTAGTAAATTAATATTATAATCCCCCATCAAATAAGCTGTTGTATTTTCATTTGAGAGTTTATCATGGCTTTCTAATATTGTACTCATAAACTCACGGAGAGGAGAGGTGGGACGATAAATTACACCCGCTATTATGGTTTTATTTTGATTAGCTTGCACTTAAAACATGTAAATTCAAATACACGGGAAATGAATATTGAGAGATCTTCACGTTTGTAGTATGTAAATCTGTCATTAATGTATAGCCAAACTCCACCATACCGATCGTCTGTATCTAATCTTGTGTTGAATAGTAATTTGTGATAACCATTCATATTGCACCGTAGAATTTTTAATACTTCTGTTAGGCCGACTAAGTCTAGTGTGAGATCATTTGAAGACATATTAAAATTAATTCTTGTACAGAATCACAAATGGGCCTCTAAAGTACGACAGTTGATACAGAACATCGATAGAGATATATTTCTAGAATTAAATGATTTTGAAAATTCAACTGAAGTAAAATATTTGCAATAATTTGTATTTATAGAACAGGGAGAATCATTATGTTTCATCTTCATAGTGGTTAGCTTCTTTGTATAATTTTTAAAAGTCAAAGTGTTTACTAGTTTGGATCCGGCCAATATTAATCAATCATTCAAAAATGTACAAATCTAATATTAAAGTATACTGCATGAACCAAACTTCCCCAATTCGTTGCTTGTACAATACTAACCAAAAGAACAAAGAAGATTAAGTTAACATAACGACATTGTAAGAACATAATATGACATACATTATCAATGTATACCATTTGAACAGCAGAATAATTGCCATGAGAAATTATAAAGAGCTTGGTATTTAAGATTAACAAAAATAATAGTTAGAATCAATACAATCACATAGACGTAGAATAGTCCGCCCAGCAGAAGAGCGAAGTTCGTCAAGTTTTCATATATAATAAGTTGTACCAGCATAAGCATTTGTGAAGAATCAAAGTAGCTGGTTTTACAGACACGAAACTGTGTTGCTTTGCGCACGTGTTTGAACAATTTGAGAACGATTTAAACAAAATAAAATGTATATAGATTGCGTTATATGGTACTATCCAAGTATGAAACATGAATATCTACATTAAGGCACGCAATGTAATGTAATTGTTGGGTTAGTGAGTAAACGGGTTGGTATGTCGGCGTTACAGCCTTGGAGAGGATGGTAGACGGGGCCACAGAAGACAAACACAAACAAACATAAACACAAAACTAATGTACTGGTTTGCATGTGTGCGCTTGTATGTATGCGTACCTGCGTGTCACGTACTGTAACATGCGAGCCAATTTAAATGGCAGCGCAAATATATCTATAAACTTTATAGTTTCGACGTTGCTGTTTCCGGCGCCATCTTGCGTGATTAGGTGACGTGCGTGACGAGTAAATTGATGAATAAGTCAGTCGTGGGTGAAACAAGCGAATTGTTTATGACGTTACGTTGTTATGTTGTTTGGGTACAGCCATATCCTCCAATAGTCCTCATTAACGAATGCGCGACATACAAATATATTTACACCATATTTTATCCAGAATGCACTTTACGCGGTCGTAACATAAAACCGGGTTTTATATCGCTGAAAACAGGTTTCTTCTCACAGCCAAATGGGTGATTGCTTGTCGAGCTTTGGAATAGCTGGTTGTCGAATTTTTAATATTGCGCAAACTACTATATTCACTGTTGAATCTCCGGCATTACTCGTTGAGATGTGTGTAGGTTACACAGCAGCACGACGAATACACGGCTTTGTCTAATTGGAGATGTCACGACGTCGATGACGACTACCACCACCACCACCACGACCGTCACCGCCGCCACACCACCACCACTACCACCACCACCACACCACCATCACCACCACGACGACGACCACCACCACCACCACCATCACTACCACCACCGCCACTACCACCACCACCACTAACACCATAACCACCTCCACCAGAAGTTGTGCCGGAGACCCACGTCAATATAAATATATGGAAGAATTCTGAAGCGCCTGTTTCACTGCCGAATGAGATAGAGTAATTCAAGGGAAAGTACGAAACTAACCTGATCCTTGTTAGTTCTAACAAATGTTCCGATGATCTCATAATTACAGACCCCTGTATGAGTCAGCTACGACACTGCTGTCCCACAGGTTGCCTGCTCGGAGCCTCACGTGCGCCCAACCGGTAAGCAACCTGACACTAGAGAGAGGGAAAGAGGGGACCAGTTGGTTAGAGACAGTGCCCACCACGATGTTAGGTTACACCCCTTGTGACGAACTGTCTACCTCTCCCTAGGCATAGATACCAGGTAGAAGGGAGCAACGGCTTTTAGTGTCTCTTCCAAAAGGCACGGGCAAAGTGGGATGACCGCAGTTGCCCAAGCTTCGAAATGAACCCAGGTCGTCTCATGTAACAGATACACCAACCATGGTTGCACACTTCTCCCATGTTCTTGTCTGTACTTCCAAGCAGACCCTTCTACAAATGTCCAACACGCAATGTTTCACCGATCATGCACTTAATTCGCGTATTCCTGTTGACATGTCGGTGTGATGTCAGATCTCATGCATTGAAGTTTTCCCTGTCCCGCCTGATTTTGTTTGTTATACAATCGCACAAGACCGCGCTGCAGCTGTGGGCAAGTATCTTCTGTCTTCTTCAAGGCTCTCTCGTTAGAGTCATTTTCTTGCCCGCAGCTAACATGTGCGCGTCATTCGGATTCTGTTCACTCTGCAATCACGCAAGGCCGCGCTGCAGCTACGGGCAAGTGTCGCCTGTCTTCATCTAAACCCATTCATCACAGTCCTCGTCCTGAATTTAACAACCTTCAGTCGGTCATTCAGAGTCTGCCCAGTCTGAAACCATGCAAGACCGCGCAGCAACGATTGAAGGCGGCTTCAGTTAGTCTCATCAGAAAGGGACCAGTATGGGCTAATGAAGCACTGTTTATTACGGAGGTGATTTCGGTTGCATTGATTCCCGAGAAAGGGATTCGCCGGCGGTTCAAGACTTTAGAAGGCACGCGTGTACAAGTGTTGGTCTAGATCAGATTGGTATGCCTTAAACAGGCAAGATCTGTTCTATTCTGCTCTATTTTGGAATGACATGAAGCCAGCAGTAAAATTACTGTATGTAATGTGTTCAAGCCAACAGTAAATATATTTGTTGCACAATAGGCCCAAATATAACTATGTGATAGGTCAACGATGTT
>BSQZ01000076.1:287500-317500 GCA_033239005.1 Lamellibrachia satsuma | reverse complement strand
CACCCTCGTCGCCGGGCCTTCTGGTTACATCAGTACCCCTGGCAGAACTACCCTCGTCGCCGGGCCTTCTGGTTACATCAGTTCCCCTGGCAGAACCACCCTCGTCGCCGGGCCTTCTGGCTACATCAGTACCTCTGGCAGAACCACCCTCGTCGCCGGGCCTTCTGGCTACATCAGTACCCTTGGCAGAACCACCCTCGTCGCCGGGCCTTCTGGCTACATCAGTACCCCTGGCAGAACCACCCTCGTCGCCGGGCCTTCTGGTTACATCAGTACCCCTGGCAGAACCACCCTCGTCGCCGGGCCTTCTGGCTACATCAGTACCCCTGGCAGAACCACCCTCGTCGCCGGGCCTTCTGGTTACATCAGTACCCCTGGCAGAACCACCCTCGTCGCCGGGCCTTCTGGCTACATCAGTACCCTTGGCAGAACCACCCTCGTCGCCGGGCCTTCTGGTTACATCAGTTCCCCTGGCAGAACCACCCTCGTCGCCGGGCCTTCTGGCTACATCAGTACCTCTGGCAGAACCACCCTCGTCGCCGGGCCTTCTGGCTACATCAGTACCCTTGGCAGAACCACCCTCGTCGCCGGGCCTTCTGGTTACATCAGTACCCCTGGCAGAACCACCCTCGTCGCCGGGCCTTCTGGCTACATCAGTACCCCTGGCAGAACCACCCTCGTCGCCGGGCCTTCTGGCTACACCAGTACCCCTGGCAGAACCACCCTCGTCGCCGGGCCTTCTGGTTACATCAGTACCCCTGGCAGAACCACCCTCGTCGCCGGGCCTTCTGGTTACATCAGTACCCCTGACAGATCGACGTTGTAACGCTGATTTTTTTTTCTGTCTGCATACGGAACCTTACTGTTAAGGTTGTAGACCCGTTGTCGCTCGTCGGAGGGGTAATGTTAGGCATTTCCCGGAAACGCTCTTTGTGTGGGCAGAGTCGCGTCTGGTTTCCAGAAACACGTCAACCAAGACAGAATGTGGTACGAAGTACAAAGGATTTGGCGCTGTTCCGTATATTGTGCAGGATATATGCCAGATATGTGACACTACCGCTGGCTTGCGGGGATGGGTAGAACTAATATTGCAGTATGATGAAAATTTGTGTACAAATACCGCCATCACCGTATGTATAAGTATCAGGAGCTTAAGACACTACAAGCACATGTCAATATCAAACAGCATGAATACAGTATGTCTAAAACATATTGGCATAATTAGCGAAATCGATAATAACAACGGTCGCAGGTGCGGTGTGATTATACAAAGTCATTTATCAAAATACTAATGGAACGTTAACCGACGCAGGAGTATATAGACCAGTGGGTAATCCCTATAACAGGAGACGACAGAACACATCGTAAAGCGGAGCGCCAAATAGGCAGAACCACTTTGGTCGCCGGGCCTTCTGGTTACATCAGTACCCCTGGCAGAACCACCCTCGTCGCCGGGCCTTCTGGTTACACCAGTACCCCTGGCAGAACCACCCTCGTCGCCGGGCCTTCTGGTTACATCAGTACCCCTGGCAGAACCACCCTCGTCGCCGGGCCTTCTGGTTACACCAGTACCCCTGGCAGAACCACCCTCGTCGCCGGGCCTTCTGGTTACATCAGTACCCCTGGCAGAACCACCCTCGTCGACGGGCCTTCTGGTTACATCAGTACCCCTGGCAGATCGACGTTGTAACGCTGATTTTTTTCTGTCTGCATACGGAACCTTACTGTTAAGGTTGTAGACCCGTTGTCGCTCGTCGGAGGGGTAATGTTAGGCATTTCCCGGAAACGCTCTTTGTTTGGGCACAGTCGCGTCTGGTTTCCAGAAACACGTCAACTAAGACTGAATGTGGGACGAAGTACAAAGGATTTGGCGCTGTTCCGTATATTGTGCAGGATATATGCCAGATATATGACACTCCCGCTAGCTTGCGGGGATGGGTAGAACTAATGTTGCAGTAGGATGGAAAATGTGTGTACAAATACCGCCATCACCGTATGTATAAGTATCAGGAGCTTAAGACACTAAAAGCACATGTCCATATCAAACAGCATGAATACAGTATATCTATAAAAAAAATTTGGCATAATTGGCGAAATCGATAATAATAACATCACTTCACTTTCATTGCTTGACCGGGGCGGTCGTGGGTGCCATTCACACCAGGCCTCGCCGACGTTGCCTGTCCTCTGCTCGCTAGATCTCGACCTGTCCATTCTCCTTTCTTCCAGTCTGGTAGTGAGGTCTTGAAGTGCTTCACTCCCTCCCATGAGATCAACATGGTCCACAAAACGAAGATTACAAATTGGTCTTCCACCGATTGATATGTTTGTGTTAAAGTCTTAAATGACCTCCTGCATAATGTTCTCGATGAATATGTTGAAGAGAACAGGCGAGAGTGGGCGCCCCTGACGAACTCCTACAGTTGTCCTGAAAAGTTCTCCAAGTTGGTTTTTAGAACAGTACTATTTGAGTCGGCATACAGTGCCTGTTTCACTTCTATCAGATCTTCGTCGAAGTTGTAGTTTCTCATGACTTGCCATAAGCCTTCAGATACTGAAGTCAATGAAATTGAGGATCAGGTATTTTTGGTGAAACACGTGTTTCTCTTACATTGCATATCTGCTCAGTGGTGCTTCTCCCGACCCTATATCCTGCCTGCTCACAAGTCAGTATTTCTTCTGCTTTTCCTTTGAATATGTTCAATATGACTCGTAGCATGATTTTGCTTGGGTGACCGACGATAATTAATTTAACGTGTTACACGTTCCAATGGCGAAGACAAAACTCATTTATAGCGTTAATCATGTTTGATGTTTTATTATATATTCATATTTGCTTGGTTTTATGTATGCGTCGTATAATGTCGGCATTTAGAATCATTATTCTAGTGCTGTTCCGTGTATAGAACCGAAACCGCGGGTTTAAATAGTTATTGTCGGTCTCGGTTTTACACCCTTAAAACATTCACACATTCTTAGCTTTCTAAGCTCCACTGTGTATAGTGGACATTGTCCAGTTGCGCGTGTTAATATCGAGCTATGCAGCCGACTCGAATTCTGTAGTTTCTTGTCTTGAAATAAAACTCCTGTTGCTATTTAGTCGCATGTGGTTGATCGAGTTAGATCTCTTTTTGTGTATTTATTTTTTAGTAGATTTCCTCTCTCCCTTTTCAAGCGTAGGCAACTCCCTGTCTCCCGTGTTGGAACCATCGCGGACTGGTGCCGTGAATAAATGGTCATCGAGAACCGTACGGCCTGTGAAAACTGTGACGTGACTGCACTACCAGTGTTTATTCCTACCCGGTATTCCGTTGGCGGCGCGACACCTTAGATACGTGTTGCCGCGTAATCAATGACGAAACCGAAGCTAATTACATAGACAATTTCCTCTCGAGCGTGTCACTGCAATGCTCAGGTGAATAGTGTGTTATTATGTTGCGACTGCGCCACTCAGATTTACAAATCAAGGTAATGAAGCACAACACAACCCGGCACAACACAACCCGGCTCAACACAACCCGGCACAACACAACCCAGCTCAACACAACCCGGCTCAACGCAACCCGGCTCAACACAACCCGGCTCAACACAACCCGGCTCAACACAACCCGGCACAACACAACCCGGCTCAACACAACCCGGCACAACACAACCCGGCACAACACAACCCGGCTCAACACAACCCGGCACAACACAACCCGGCTCAACACAACCCGGCACAACACAACCCGGCTCAACACAACCCGGCTCAACACAACCCGGCTCAACACAACCCGGCTCAACACAACCCGGCTCAGCGCAACCCGGCTCAACACAACCCGGCTCAACACAACCCGGCTCAACGCAACCCGGCTCAACACAACCCGGCACAACACAACCCGGCACAACACAACCCGGCTCAACACAACCCGGCTCAACACAACCCGGCTCAACACAACCCGGCTCAACACAACCCGGCTCAACACAACCCGGCACAACACAACCCGGCTCAACACAACCCGGCACAACACAACCCGGCTCAACACAACCCGGCTCAACACAACCCGGCACAACACAACCCGGCACAACACAACCCGGCTCAACACAACCCGGCTCAACACAACCCGGCTCAACACAACCCGGCTCAACACAACCCGGCTCAACACAACCCGGCACAACACAACCCGGCACAACACAACCCGGCTCAACACAACCCGGCACACACACAACACAACCCGGCTCAACACAACCCGGCTCAACACAACCCGGCTCAACACAACCCGGCACAACACAACCCGGCTCAACACAACCCGGTTCAACACAACCCGGCACAACACAACCCGGCTCAACACAACCCGGCTCAACACAACCCGGCTCAACAGAACCCGGCACAACATGGCACAGGTCGGATAAATGTTAACAGGAGAGAAATGAGTAGATAATTTCAGCAAACTTTATTTGAAAGAAGAGGAACGTAGGCACTGAACTAGACAACGGGTGTGGGTTCTGTGCAGACGCGAATAGAGGGTCGAGTAAAGGTTGCGATGAGAGCAACGAACATGCTAAATGAGAGCAACGAACATGCTAAATGAGATAAACGAACATGCTAAATGAGATAAACGAACATGCTAAATGATATAAACGAACATGCTAAATGAGAGAAACGCTCGCCTTCGGCGTTAGTTACAGAACCGACGCCCGTATAATGTTAAGTGTGCGTGTGCGTGTGTGTTTGTGCGCGTGTGTTTGCGCGCGTGGTGTATGTATGCTGTAGGTGTCAATCTGGTGTGCTACACGTACACGCATCCGCACGTGTGTGGTTCCTTTGTGCGGCCACAAACGTGTGGTTATAGTGCTGTGGCACTGGTATCGATATTTCATTACACACAACCTTCCGTAGACTGGGGTCATTTGTATTGAATCTCCATCCTTGCAGCAAAAAAGGGCCAGTCTAATGTTGAAAGATAAATTTGTTGTAGCGACGTAAATGTGGTTAGTCGGTAGAGAAGAAGGCCACCGCTGTCAGGCTTAAGTTTCGGAGGCTGAAAACGCTAGGGGATGATTCTGTATAAAATGGAATTATTGTGGACGAGAGAAGAAGACTTGAAAGGGGAAGATCACACCAAGCTGCCGTCTCGCAATGATTAGTTCATCAGCTTTTCCTGTGCGAAGGTAGTATCCTATTCTAAGTTACATTAAAAAAGAGCTGGTTAACCCTTTTATGGCGCATGAACCGGTGTCTTCGGCAAATGTCACTCAGCTACCATTCGCACTGTCAGCATATGGCTGAAAGATGATATCACAGTTGAAAACAGCAGGAAGACTAACAAACCTCACACCACTCGACCGACAGTCCCCCAATCTGCCATCCAGCCACAAAGCCACCGAGCAACGCGATATCTGCACCAGTCCAAAAAAACGTTGTTTCATGTCAACCTACATGGCTTTCCTGGATTAGCATATTTCCGTGGTATGCGATGTCTGTACATTCAGATATGCCACATTTTGTTGGGCTGCAATCTGTATTTTTGACCTAAAATTCTGTAAGAATCTTTATCAGTCTGTATGATGAAAACATATATGTCGCGCACACCATAACAACATGCGAATACAAGTACATGATTTTATTACACATGCATTATTACAAACATCTATCACAAAATACATTCAACCCTCGGCATGCGTTGCAGATTTGGCTAGTCTCAGCGTCTCAGCTGACACAGACAACTGAAGGCAGGAGCTGTCGGTGTTCAGTTTACATTGAAGATATGTAATAATTGTGTCCGCATTCAAGCTGTGTCGTGCGTCCGTATGTATTTTCCGCAAGATGGAAAATAGCCTCTCCATATCTTACGTCATGCAGGCCCGATGCGGCTACTTTCACATCGCGTGAACACAAACTGCATCTAGCATACCATTTGCCTGCTTTGATTGGCACAATCATTCAGCCTTAATAGGGTGGCTTACTTCTCCAACCACACGTTTTGGAACTTTCCAGAGCAGTTTCGCCTTTTCGCAGGAGGAGCCATCTTGAAATGGGATAAAATTGAGAAGTTTTAACAGGTGCGCTTTGGCCAATCGGTCGACTTCCGGTTGAGCGCGCCATCTATTGCGCGCTACAATGAACTAAATCATCGACTAACAATACACGATTATTTCATTGCATCAAATGTTGTTGTTTTCTTTCGTCTGATATTAATGTTATATGGCTTTGTGACGCATACAAGAATATAATGTGGCTATATAAAGATTTTCCGTAAATTTCATTGAAATCCGTATCAAAACGGACTATGGTCACATTACTCTAAAAATCGCCAAGATCCGTATCGGATAAGGGTAACCTTTACAACGTCACAGGTATGGTACATTAGTTGCGTAACGTATTGGTATAAAGTACATGTCACATATTTTATTGACTCAGCGCACGATGATGTTTGGAAAAGTTGCCGTGGAACGTCGCTTTTGAATTTCCGTCTCCGCAGAGAGTAAGCCACCCTATTAATTCGTCTGGTGTTATGTAACACAACCATGTTCGAAATAAGGCTCAGTAATTGTGTTATTAATTTAGCGTACGGTTTCGACGAAAAGCACGGGATGCAATGAGCAAATATGAATAAAATCCACATTTCTACATTACTATAGTTGCTAGGCATGACAATTTTATATAGCGAGGTAGCCATTCAAAAAAGCAAGCTCCATGTCCATCACACTGCTGATATTTACATATTCAGTGGATCATTTGTTTCATTCGTTGAATAAATACTTTCTGGTACACCTGTGTTTAATAAGGCTACTTCGTACCATCTAGTCTACCCTCTTTAATGTTAAAGGAGTTAAATCAATATCTTCATAGCTATTCGGTACTTTAAAATACTTTGACATCTCATATGAGTGACTGCTGGTGTCTGCTTCTCCTTCTTCCATCACAGATAATGTCTCTGTGTTTGTTTTGTCCATTTCCCTGTGTGGGATCTTTTACTTCTCCTGGCATAAACACCAGGTCGAAGGGACCAACAACCTTTAGCGTCTCTTCATAAAGACACATGGACTATGAGATGAAGGAAATTGTCCAAGTTTCGAAACGGCAGCAGGTGGATACGAACCCTGGTCATATCGACTGACAGTCTGGCGTTCTACCGCCAGACCACCAGACAAACTCTACTGTGCTGTAACTATAGAGTGAGCCCACGTACCTGCAAGTAGTTGACGATCTTGCACAGGGCTCTGCCGAGGTACCACGTCTCGGTGACGTCCCCGACGACCGTGGGAGGCAGACAAATCGTGATGACGAGAAAGTCGGCGACAGCGAGGTTGACAATGAAATAGTTGGTGACGGTGCGCATGGTGTGGTTGCGCCAGACGGCGAAGCAGACGAGCCCGTTGCCTACCAGCCCAGCGACGAAGACGACGGCGTAGGCGCCGATGAGGAACCATTCGGACGGTCGCGGGAAGACGTAGGCGAGGATCAAGTCGACGTACTCGTCATCCGGGATGCAGTAGTCGTTCGTGCACTCAACCGGCGCCGCGCTGCCGTTGCCGGGCGCCGGTTGGGGTGGCTCAGTCACGTTGAGTGCGCCCCTCCTCATGGTGCCGACTTGCGCTGGAGAACGTTTGCAGATTTTAATTGTCCTCTGAAATACTACTTGTTCGTACGAAATTGGAAATCTGTATTCCCTTGATTTAGTCCTACTCCTCTGCAACGGTTGGATTCCTTGAATCTGTGTTTACATGGAGTACACGCGATCGCCAGTCCGCGACCGTAAGCGACGTCAGTGGCCGGTCAAGACGAGCCTCACGGAGCGTCTGCCGGTAACATTGCACGCGATCGTTCGCTGGACACGCAGCGGCTTGCAACGTTTGGTCGTCACTGCGGTTGCGCATGCGCATCTTATCCCACCTCCGCCGCCACCACCACCGCCACAGCCACCGCCAACGCCACCGCCAGCGCCAACGCCACCGTGCTTGTCCAACCTAGTTCTTTCCAAGCGGCTGGTCGCCATTTGATGGCTGATTGAAATAGGCCCTAATGTGGTAACCAGAGACCGGTGTCACGGGCCGAAAGTACCCCGTGCCAGGAGTAGGCGCCTAGTAGGGCCGTGACATAACTAGGCGCATAGTATGACCGTGACAAAAGTAGGCGCCTAGTAGGACCGTGACAGAAGCAGGCGCCTAGTATGACCGTGACATAACTAGGCGCCTAGTAGGACCGTGACAGAAGTAGGCGCCTAGTAGGACCGTGACAGAAGTAGGCGCCTAGTAGGGCCGTGCCAGGAGTAGGCGCCTAGTAAGACCGTGACAGAAATAGGCGCCTAGTATGACCGTGTCAGGAGTAGGCGCCTAGTAGGACCGTGCCAGAAATAGGCGCCTAGTATGACCGTGCCAGGAGTAGGCGCCTAGTAGGACCGTGCCAGAAATAGGCGCCTAGTAGGACCGTGACAGAAGTAGGCGCCTAGTAGGACCGTGCCAGAAATAGGCGCCTAGTAGGACCGTGACAGAAGTAGGCGCCTAGTAGGACCGTGCCAGAAATAGGCGCCTAGTAGGACCGTGACAGAAGTAGGCGCCTAATAGGACCGTGACAGAAGTAGGCGCCTAGTAGGACCGTGCCAGAAATAGACGCCTAGTAGGACCGTGCCAAAAATAGGCGCTTAGTAGGACCGTGCCAGAAATAGGCGCTTAGTATGACATATTTAAAAACGTATTACCAATTAACATACTAGTAATGCCATTGCATGTCTGCACCAATAGTGTAAAATGTTGTACCATATAACACTGATGTAAAGAATACGTTGTATTGTGAAACATTTCATTGTATCCTATGTAGTATTAGTAGAAAACTACACAGGATCAGGGGTATACAATTACAATACATTTCTTAAGTATCCCCCTTTTTGCTGACATAATAAATATTTTATGTACTACAAACATTGTGTATATATATATATATATATATATATATATATATATATATATATATATATATATATATATATATATATATATATATATATATATATATATATATATATATATATATATATATATATATATATATATAAACGCATTATTATTATTATTGTTGTTATTATTATAAGAAGAAAAAGAAGAACAAAGAAGCTAAAACTCGGCTACTTCTGGCACGGCAGCACAATTAATGGGGTCATGACAGGTCACGCTGTTCGCTGTTAGAATTAGTAACATCTTCCGTGCAGTGTCACGTTCATGTCACGACTTTTTACTTCGTGTCCAATTACTGTACTTATCTCAGAATTTACTGCATAATTCATGTCGTCAGTGATTAGATTTTCTGTTTTCCACGCGTTGAATCACCGGTCGGTGTCACATTCCCTGCAGGTGAAAACGTTGAAGACAGGGCCCGCATGTTGAGCTTGACACTGCCTGCAGGGAGCATGCTGTTCGACTGGCAGTGTCAGCAGTTAAAGATAGTATAATGAGCACATGTAGCAGAATACTATCAAGGAGCCATGCTGCCGTAGAAAGGGACGAGGCAATAACTGCAGCATTTATGAAAATTGGATTATCGAACAATGGACTTGTTCCGTATCGGTTCTATTCTTTGTCAACGTTTTGTGGTTCTGGCGCATCTTATTTCCGCGTTAAATCAGTTTGAAATATGCGTTAAATGCAACATTCTGGCAGAGCGTAAACTTCAAAAGTCAATTATCTTGTGCTTTTTAGATGCTGCGTTTTGGTTTTGCAGAACAGTGTAGACGCAAATTAGATAACTATAATGTCGGTGAAAGTTAATAATGTTGAGTGCTTCAGTAATATAACTGCAATTTAATTGTTACCGTAACAAAACGAGACCACGCCACCTTACAAGAAACCAGGGTGTAATGTAATGTAATGTAATGCAGTGCATTCGTGGACAAAACTGCCAGATCTCTGTAAATATGACTTCGCTATGCTAAGTTAGAACTAAATCAGGCCGGAATAAAACAACAATAAAATGCAGAAGCACAAACTGACTTTTTAGGGCGGCGCATCATCAGACATGAAGGAATATTGGAGGGAATTGTGGAGGGTGAAAGAAAGAGGCAGGGGAAGACCAAGGGCCACATGGACAGACGACATCAAGGCGTGGATGGGAAAAATTAAGTATGAAGATCTGATAAGAACGGCACAGCCCAGACCTGAGTGGGGATCCACGATAGCCGACCTGCCGAGAGGAAATGACACAACACTAAGATGCTAAGACAGTTTTGGGTCCTACTCAAAGTACCCCTTGCAAAGGATGATACCGATAATCCGAATCTTTTCTATTCTTCACGTTTGGCTCAGTTGAATACCAATCTCTTCCCTCGTGTCATTCAGCCTAGTTCAATCCGCCCTTTTCGCTCCTGCAATTACACTGACCCAACTGTGTTCATCAATTTGCATCCTATGTTGTTGTTGTTATATCAGCGGCACCGTATCCAGATTACATACGTACACCGGCCTGACGCATCATCATAGGACTTTCAGCTTAATGTATAATGGGACTTAGGACTTTCCCTTTAAGCTTAATGTATAATGGGACTTAGGACTTACACTTTCAGCTTAATGTATGATGGGACTTATGACTTTCCCTTTCAGCTTAATGTATAATGGGGCTTAGGGCTTACACTTTCAACTTAATGTATAATGGGAGCAGGCCCTTAGCCAGAGACTCGTTGTCTCGTTATTGCAACGGTTTTTTTGGAATCGCATAACGTATGTTTGTTTTTCAAATCACTGGCCTTTTGTTTTTAAATAACGGTACTTTTTATATTTCAATATGGCGCCTGGATCTTATAACAATGCAATGAATTTGTGTTTGATCGAGTCAAGCAATATTTATGGATGTCACGATTCATTGGACTGTTTAAATCTATGATTTGCTTTTGGTACGTGACTTTACCGCAATGTTTCGGCGGTTTTTCTTCTTCACGTATGTACGGTACTGGTATATCGATGAAGGTATCATTTCTTCATAGATTTCGACGGTAGATGCTTGGTCACTTTCAATTAAACCCTGATACATGTGTAACTGGTTTTTGTTTTGCATAACAGGTAAATAAAAAACGATAACTGGTCACAATCACAAATGTGACAATCCTAGCTAAAAACCAAATAAATTAATTGTCTTTCGAACAAATCGATAAGAATTCAACGATTTTTCGATCCGTAACTTAGCTTGATGTAAGTTCAAATGCTTGCGGTTTCTTGAGCACTTTTCATACAGCAATATGTCGCAACGGGTAACGGTGGTCTAATGTTTAGAGCATGGAAAAAATTTGGCATAGATTCACTATTTCTAGAGTAGAAAAAATAAACCACTCATACACTAGCCCAATATAGGGCTGTTTGGAGTTAAATGTCAAAGTCAGAGTTAACAAGTGGCTTCGTGGAGAATTCACGTGAAAGAGACGCCGGACGGTTCTGCGTCACGACGTCCGCTGCAGCAAGTTTTATTTGTGTGTGTGTTTATTCCTGATGGCGTATGAAGGGGGTCTTCAAGTGCCCGCGACCTTTGCGTGAAGTCCTTGCCGGTCTACGAGGTCGCGCGGCTGCACAGATAATTACATTCCCTGTGACCGTTGCCCCGTGATTTTTATGAACACTGATTGCCTAGAAACGCGAAATGGTTTGACGAAATTGGTCCAGCGCGTCAGAGATAATTATTTATATTTGCACAAACACCTCTCCTCCGCACAGGATTCCCTGGTAGTTCGTACGCGATTGTAAAATGTCAAGATGCACAGCAGAAATAGCCATTTATGCTTCGTTACGTGGTGCTGCCAGTTAATATATTGAAATTCAAGTTTCGAAATTGCGACGTAGTACTGCCAACCATAGGAACGTCTGGCGAAGCTTTGCCCTTGTATTGCGTAACTTCGGACAATTGTAAAAAATGACCTTGTGAACAATTGTACGTAATTGTTCGCATATTGTTGCGAACAATTGTACGTAATAACTGCAAAGGGTATTTCGACTAGCGGTGTGAATTTCGAAAAAGTAAAACTGTGATGACCTGATCGTGTGGTCGTAGCATGTAAACTGATGGCAAAAATGACCTCATAAAAAGATATGTCATGAACATTTCTTGACACGGCCATTAAAATTACTCCACGCGAGTAATGCGGTCAGCGTTTTCATATAGAAGTCGTGAAAATCTTCTCTCAATAACGATTCGTGCGCTGGAACTTTTCAGGTTTGTTTGTTACAGGCATGTTAATGCCTATCGAATGTGCATGCAAACAGAAAATTCTCACTCAGATGTTGAGATATCGGTTACTGCATGAAATTCAGTAAAATAAATGTGTTCTAAATAAATGTAATAGCTGTGCGGGGAAGTCAGTGTGCGTCGAAGTAATCGTGGTCTGGTTCGCAGTTTATTCTGTATGTCGGGGGCGGGGGGGGGAGGCGGGGAGGCCACCAATACTGAGAACAGACCGCGCTGTAGCAATGACTGCTTGTCATTGCAACCTCTCTCTATCGGGGACTTCTGATTACATCACTACCCCCTGGGGGATCGGCCTGTTGTAACGCTGATTTTCAGTTGCCGTGTCAACCAATGGGATTGCTTGGTAGCATTCGCGATGCCGGCACACATACCGGAACTTAACTTTAATTGGTTGTAATAACGCTACCGCTGGCTCGTGAGGAAGATTGCTGCTAAAATGAATTTTGCCTGAATTAGCTACGAAATATAATAGTGCTACTTTAATCGGCACAGGTTTAACACGTGGGTTGCGGCTTGACCTACTTAGTACTGGCGCACAAGATTTTCTTTTATTAAATCAAAGCATGCGCGGCATAGCCGGTCGAAACGAATTATCATTAAACGCGCATGATCTGTGATATTGTCAACGGGCTGTGTGGAAATAACGGTCATATACTAACGACGGGCTTGTTAGCTACAAAACTACTAAGTTGTGTGGACGCCAATAGGTAGAACAATCAGATTGTATGCTTGCTTATTGTGTTCTGATATATTTGAATCGAGTGTTCACAGCCGTCCATGTTATTATATGAATGAAAGAATCAATCAATCAATCAATCAATCAATCAATCAACCAATCAACCACTCAATCAATCAAGTCAGTCGACCGATCGGTCGATCGATCGATCGACAGAGCGATCAATAAATAAATAAATAATTTAATAAATCATTTAATCAAATTAAAACACGTTATTGCACACGCACACGCACGCACACGCATACACACGCACAAGAACACGCAAACGTGCACGCACATATTGTTCACCTGATCGCGTATGGTGAAAAGCAGGACACGTCGAAAGTGTCTCTGATGTTGAACTTATACAATACGTTGATGCTACTTAGCAGGACCAATTATTTAGCACTATCGTACGACACAATAGCTAGGAGCGGCAAGTATCGTACAATAGGCTATTAGGCGCGAAATCGTGATGCAGCACTTGCTAGTCTATAGTAGCTAATCCATTCATGCTAAATTTTGACGGACGTTAGACTATGAGACGGTTAATCCCATGTAAAGCCAACCTACGCGCGGAGAACGGCCCAAATCCGCGCAGACCCACTGAAGTTTAATGGGGATGTTTAATAGAAAGGATTACGACTGAATTGGATCCAGTCACTATGAAATTGCATTCGGCGCGATAACTAAATATAACTCGTATCGGCTGCTGGGAGAAGCAGTCGGACGAGTGAAAGAAAACGGTGTAAGACGTAGGTCGAATCTTTGACCTTCTTCATATATGTTCGGTTTACTGAACAGCGAATACGGAGGAGGAGAAGAATTGGGCCAATTACATTGAGAGTCTCGACCGACACATCGTCCCTGTTGACACAGCGACCGCGGCTGTTGGGAACGTCTTCTGGAGCGTGGCAAGAATTGGTCACATTTTATGTAACAGTTCTCTTCGTACGTGCGTAAATTCATGCATACAAACAAACAAACAAACATAAATGCATGCATGCATGCATCCATCCGATTCTTTATGGATTGTTAATATATGTAATTAAAAAATGACTGCTAGTTGACCACCATGCCGTCTCCGTCTGACGTTTCTCCTACGCGAAAATCGTCGACTTTGTCGCACGTATTGACCTTTTCAAAAGGATACTCAAGCCGTTGTCACCGGCCATTTACCAACGTTCCTGTTAGGCCAATTTGCGCACCTCCGTTTTCCCTTCATCCTGTTGAAATATAAGCTCCTGCAATCCTCTTTACCAAAATATTCTCGCTGACCAAATTGTATTCGTTGATCCAATTGTTGTTGTGTCACAATTGTACTGACCTCATAACGTGTTGGCGTTGTTCCAAGAGCACAATTGTTGTTGCGTCACAATTGTACTGACCTCATAACGTGTTGGCGTTGTTCCAAGAGCACAATTGTTGTTGCGTCACAATTGTACTGACCTCATAACGTGTTGGCGTTGTTCCAAGAGCACAATTGTTGTTGCGTCACAATTGTACTGACCTCATAACGTGTTGGCGTTGTTCCAAGAGCACAATTGTTGTTGCGTCACAATTGTACTGACCTCATAACGTGTTGGCGTTGTTCCAAGAGCACAATTGTTGTTGCGTCACAATTGTACTGACCTCATAACGTGTTGGCGTTGTTCCAAGAGCACAATTTAAGATTCATATTCAATATACAATATCATCTGCAATATAATAATGCAGAATGTAATGCATAATGTACAATACATGATGTGGCTGTGTAGAAAATGAAACAGAGATACCGTTTGCCAAAAGAGAGAAAAAGTCAACTACTGATGAGAAATTAAAACTTGTCTGACTTAACAAAAAGTTTTAAGGGACTTGCATTGCACTTCTGAAGACAATGACAGCATGCAGGTGAATAACGTACGGCAAAAATGTATTCAAAACAACCTCGTTTTTACAATGTACACAAAATGCTATCGGAGGAACTATTTCATTCATGGTTCGTGTACAATAACGCACATAATCTATTTTTCATCAATCTATCAAACTATCAATCAATCAATCACCGTTGTCACCTGGATTGCGTTACTTGGAAAGGCAAGTTTGCATAATATTGTTAATTAAGTCATCCCTGCTACTTCAGCTGAGAATATTCTTCACTGATCACATTAATCATAGTGCATTGTTGTCACACACGTAGAGACCTTGTCCTCTTTTAAAAGTACCATACAAACAACATTGTGCTGCTTCCCAGGTCCTTCGGCAAAGATACCTTGACAGTCTTCACCAATCTACTCTCTGGCCATAGCATGACATTAATCTATCTACTTTCTGGCTATAGCATGACATTAATCTACTCTCTGGCCATAGCATGGTATCAATCTTGATTTCAAGACAGACGTTCGCTTATTGATTTTTTATTACTTTCTCCATTTGTGTTTAATCGCCCACGAATACACGTGTTCACATCTCCTCTCTGCATGTGTCTCCACCAGGTAAGTTGACATATAATTTGTCATATTTCTTCCAGAGACGAGATGGACAGTTTACGACCAGCACGAATGGGATGGTCCACACATTTCGAGCATTCTTTAGCACCAACTTCTTGAGAACGAACCAGAACTAAATGAGAATCCAATAATCCCACGACGGGATATTGTAATGTAGCCTTCCGGAAGTGTTAGCGATTGTGGTGACGGTCCACGACAGACAATATTTATAATTTATTATTTATTATATATTATAATTAAATATATTGTATAGATATCGAATTTCTATAAAAAAATTATAATAATGTCATAATAATTTATTTCTTTGCAATCATGAGGATTGAATAAATGTGTAAGAACAAAATATGCATTTGTTAAAGCTAACTTGTGCATTTTCTTAGAAAACATTTAAAACTTAAAAACAATATATGTATATATATATATATATATATATATATATATATATATATATATATATATATATATATATATATATATATATATATATATATATATATATATATATATATATATATATATATATATATATATATATATATATATATATATATATATATATATATATATATATATATATATATATATATATATATATACATATACATGTACATTGTTTTTAGTTTAAAATATTTTCTAAGAGAATGCACAAGTATAGTTTTAGCAAACGTTGTTGTTCTTGTTTGTGAGATGTGTTTAACTGTCCGTGGAGTCTCTCCGTGGAGTCTCTCCGTGGAGTCTCTCCGTGGAGTCTCTCCGTGGAATCGCAGGAGAGTGGTGACATTTGTGGAAGACACAAAAGTGTTTAGAAAGGTTAGAAATCTTGGTGATAAACAACATTTACAACACGATCTAGAAAAATGTGTTAAATGGTCTGAAACATTGCAGATGTTAATCAATTTTGGGAAATGTAAGTGCTTACGCACAAGTCACATGAACTTAGATGTAAACTATAAAATGCGAGATGCTGTTGTAGGTGCTACTGTAAAAGAAAGGGACTTAGGAGAAACAATAAATGCTGATATGAAAGTTTCAGAGCAATGTAGTATTACAGCTTCAAATTGTAATAAAATTCTTGGGTTGACTGGGAGAGAAATAACATAATAGGAAAAAGAGCTAATTATACCTCTGTATAAAGCAATAGTTACGCCTCATTTAGAATACTGTTTACAAGCATGGAGACCACATCGTAAGACGGATATAATTACGCTTGAGCGAATACAAAGCAGGGCAACTAAAATGATTCCAGAACTGAGAGACCATAGTTATGAAGAACGCCTAAAAGAATGTGGTTTAACATCCCTAAAGACGAGGAGGAGATACAATTTAAGTTTTTAAGATATTGAATGTGCATGAAAATATTGATAGAAATATTTGTTCTCACTCAAGAAAGTAGTAGAACTAGAGGACACGATGTGACATTAGTAAATGATCAGTGTAGATTGGATACTCACAGAGGGTCATAAATGAATGGAACACATTATCTACAGATTGTGCAACTGCTAGCAGCGTGAATATGTTTAAAAACAAGGTTGACACATATCTCAGGAGGGCGGTTTACACATAAAAGACAACAATTTGTACACATACACACATACACATACATACATACATACATACATACATGCATACATACATACATAAATCCATAGGCAAATATACGCCTCTCGCGGATGTAGACCGTATTTATGTTAAATCCGATGCAGACGTTGGACCATGTGTGCCTGATTTCAGTTTCAAGCCGCCGATGAATCATGACTGGTTTATGCCAACAATGAAGAGGTATCATAATTCAGCGAAAACAACACATCGACCAGTTGACCACATCAACATGCCGCCTGCGTGCGATATTAATAAAAAGCGGCCGCAAGGGTAAATTTATTTAGAAAAGTATTTAGTCATGTTCCCCAGCGTCGCTTCTGTAAAACAAGTTGACGTTAGGCAACGATATATTTTCATATGATCTCTTATCCATGGTCTTAGGTCAGATCATTACTCATTCTGTTAGAGAAGATGCGTGTCAGAAAAGACAGAGGATGTAGCACAACCGCAAAATACAAAGAGCATCTAAGCTCATTCAGGAACCGACAGAGCTTAACTGTGAAAATCGCCTTTGAAATGTGGTTTGACAACACAATACACCATGAGATGGCGGAGAGACCAGACAAAGCATTTTAACAATTAAATGGTTATGAAGATATTGATAGAAATGTGTTCTTGAAATGTAAAGAAGGTAAAACAGAGACATGGCATGAAGAACCTTTAATAACAGACTAGCATAGAATGCAATGTTGTAACAGTTATCACAAAGGCCGCTAACTGTTTGAAACAACTTGTATGCCGATTGTGTAAATGCAAGCAGTGTAAATATCTTTAAACCACAATTGACTTATAGCTAACCGGGGTGATGATACTTTAACAGCAGCTTCTTCTTCAATCTTGAAACACTCCCCTTAGGAGACAGACATTATTAAGGGACTATTGACCGATGTCATCCGATACAAATCAATGTAGTGTCCTTCACAATTATTACATCACAAAATGTACTGTGGGTTATCGTCATCGTCCGTCGGAATATTTCACATAGAGAACCTAAGAAAATGCATTAGCTGCGACACACATGCAGTAAACCCTAAAGAGCTTTGTCAATACATATTAAGACGAACGAAGACGGGTAAAATGAAGGATTATCAAGAGACGACAGAAACCGGCGAATCAAGAAACACAACAAAGGTCGATTCTATCAAATAAGAGCATAGAAGAAGAATTAATAACGAACAGTGTCATCAAAGAGAAAGGAAGAGGCGTTAGGGGAAATTAAGAAATCACTAATTACTAATTCCGAACATAAGAACAATGTTGCCATCTACCTGCGGGGGAATTCGGCGATGGAGGCTGTGTTTACGAGAAATAAGCTCGGCTCGATGAAACAAGAAGGCAGGACTGCAAACGCTTCAACGAGAATACCGCTGACCTGTTTGGATTATAAACTAATTTACTAGTTTTCACAGACACTCAATGCACACTTTAGTTGTACTTTCATGTTTATCAGCAACAAATGTTTAACAATTGGTAGAAATATTAATAAAGTTGGGAACTAAATTGTGTGTGTGTGTGTGTGTGTGTGTGTGTGTGTGTGTGTGTGTGTGTGTGTGCGTGTGTGCGTGTGTGCGTGTGTGCGTGTGTGCGTGTGTGCGTGTGTGCGTGTGTGAGTGTGTGTGTGTGTGTGTGTGTGTGTGTGTGTGTGTGTGTGTGTGTGTGTGTGTGTGTGTGTGTGCGTGTGCGTGTGCATTTAAATAAAGATAAATGTTTAACAATTGGTAGAAATATTCATAAAGTTGGGAAATACATGAAGGCAAATTTTCTTTTTAACACAACCATTAAATTAACTCACTTTCAACGTTTCAACACCCATCGGTTGCTTTCTTCACGAACTGAATTATGGGACTTATTTAACAAGATTGCCATCCGAAGCATCACGATCAAATGACAAGCAGACAAGGAACCATTGGCTTATCGAGAGTCCAGCACAATTGTTGCATCTAAGTTCTCGTCGGTCCACCTCATCTACCAATTTTGTTTTTAACCGCATGCACACCTCTAGCATTTACAAACCACACAAATTAGTTAATAATGCGTTCAATTCTTCTGTTCATACGGAAGTGCTAGTTGCCACTTGCAAATAAATGGACAACAGTGGAAAGCATTATGACAGCAACATTACGACTGCAAAAATTATTCCACAAAAATTTAAGTTTCTAACACATTAAATGGGTACGAAAATATTTATAGAAATTTGTTTTCTCACTTAAGAAAGATAGTATAAATAGACACGAAGTAACACTTGTGAATTATCAGTGTTTATTAGATATCAGAAAGTACTCATTCTCGCATAGGACAATACATAACTGATGCAAATTACCTACAGATTGTCTAAATGCCAGCAGCGTGGATATGCATAAAACAACTGACAAATATCTCAGAAGGGCGGATTACATATGGTTG
This sequence comes from Lamellibrachia satsuma, assembly GCA_033239005.1. Classification (NCBI taxonomy): domain Eukaryota; kingdom Metazoa; phylum Annelida; class Polychaeta; order Sabellida; family Siboglinidae; genus Lamellibrachia; species Lamellibrachia satsuma. The sequence goes on along the minus strand of BSQZ01000076.1, from coordinate 298,092 downwards.
AAAAATTGTTGGACTATCGATAAACCAATGGCTTCCTTGTCCACTTGCAATCTGCGTGTTTTAACTTGTATGCTGTTAAATTTAAACCTTCACAGTCCGGTGTCACACATGTTTAACTCTTCACGACAGTAACACATGTTAATGGTTTGTCCTGCCAGGGATCTGACCGTCGATTATAACACGCTGTGGCGTTGATATGATAGCATGTGCCGCGAAATCACCGTTATGAATACTAACGACCCTAATTAATGCCAAAAGAATGGTGTCTCTATTTCTAGGGATTCCGGTAAATTACGGACGGCCGCTGAGTTATGGTGCTACATTCGGATGCCATGTCACGCCGTACTAATGTGTTTTTGTATTTAGCACAGCGTGCTCTAGAACTGCGCCTGTCTCTCCGTGGAGTCGCACCGGAGAGTTAAACAAATGGAACATGCACCGAATATGGTAACGATGCACCTACTGTCGCGCATTTGTTCAGGTTTTGCACATAGCGCATAAAGACAAAGAGTTATAATAGACGTGAAGGTTACACACACTATCATGGATGTGTACAAGGTATCAGGGGCATGGATATTGTTTTTTTAATAAATTACATACATTGCATGCAATTAAAGTGGGACACACCATCTTAGCATTTCAAATGAATATGCGTCCATGTGGATCTCTAAGGGTGATTGTATGACTGCACTAAGGGGAGGTGGCCGTGATGGTACACGTTTTGAAGTTTCAATAACACTAAATGTGTATCAGAAGACATATGTATCGCGAGGTGTAGCTTAACACTAGACAAATGTAAAACATAAGTTTAATTGACACATAGCTTATGTGATTATGGGCATTGTGGTCCCTAAGTCGGGGAAGTGAACATACCAAGCAAATGGCGAGCGCGAAAAAGTCCTCATCCAAAAAACCTACGTTCGTATTTCGTTTGGTTGCCATCTCATGTTAATGATAAAAATATAGCAGTACGAATATAAGAAATAATTTAATAATAATAATAATGCATAAATAAAATTATATCAGATGCAAAATTAGCTCAGCTATGATATGTGATCCCCGATTATAAAGCTCCATAATAAACACAGCCTCCGACGCCGGTCATGTCTTGATTTCCTCCGCCGGTAGATGGCGACATTGTTGTTATGCTCGGAATTAGTAATTAGCGATTTCTAAATTTCCCCTAACGCCTCTTCCTTTCTCTTTGATGACACTCTTCGTTATTAATTCTTCTTCTATGCTCTTATTTGGTAGAGTCGATCTTTGGTGTGTTTCTTGATTCTCAAGTTTCTGTTGTGTCTTGATAATCCTTCATTTTACCCGTCTTCGTTCGTCTTAATATGTATTGACAAACTTCTCTAGGGTTTACTGCATTTTCTTAGGTTCTCTCTGTGAAATATTCCGACGGACGACGATGATAACCCACATGACATTTTGTGATGTAATAATTGTGTAGGACACTATATTTATTTCTATCGGATGACACAGGTCAATAGTCCCTTAATAATGTCTTTCCTAAGGGGAGTGTTTCAAGATTGAAGAAGAAATTGCCTTTAACGCATCATGCTCCGGAAGGCATGTGGACAAGGAAGCTCTTGTTTTATCAAACATCCATCAATGTTATGATCTACACGTGGCCCACCCAGGTTAGCTCGAGCCAATTCTGGTTTAAAGATATTTACACTGCTTGCATTTACACAGTCGGCAAAAGTTATTACAATCAGTTATCGGCCTCTGGGATAACGGTTAGAACATTGCATTCTGTGCTATTCTGTTAGTAAAGGTTCTTCATGCCATGTAGTTGTTTTATCTTCTTTACATTTGAAAAACAGAACATCAAGAACATCCAAATTCCCGCATTTACATTTCCCAAAATTGAACAACATCTTCCATTTTTCAGACCATTTAATTAAATTGTCTGGACCATTTTGTATATGTTTTTATCACCATCATTGTTAACATAATAAAGGTGACAATACTGATCCTAGTGGAACCTCAATCAAAACTGATTTCCAGTTTGAAACTTCTCCGTCTACTACGACATGCTGTCTTCTGTCAGTCAGCCATTGTTCTATCCAGTCGATAACGCCATCCCCAACCCGATACAATGGGCTTTTAACTTAAGTAGTAATCTTTAATGTGTTACTTTGTCGAAAGCTTTCTGAAAATCTAAATAGATAATATCCATTGGTGATCCCTCGTGTACCCACGTAGTAATTTCTTTCTTAAAACATAAGATATTTGTTAAGCATGACCTCGCTTTTAGGAATCCATGTTGAGATGGATTTAATAATACCTGCCTAACAAGTAAGTCAACGAATCCTGAAATGTATGACGATTGCGACAATTTGTTGCCATAATTATCAATAAATCAATGTATAACCCGTAAAACCTACCAAATAGGCGGAACTACTGCGCATGACACGGTCCTACCAACCTCCTCTGTTCGCACACGTCCTTGACGATGCCCACCAAGTTGCTACAACTCTCGCATTCAAAATAGCACTTTTGGCTGGATTATTTAGGTTTTAATTAAATGTTGACAATAATATACTTGGCTCGCATGAACCCATCAAAGCCTGCCACTTAGCGAATATGCAGAACACTATGTAAACAAAACAATAAGACTCAGTGTATAACAACTTACGCAAAAATCCTGCAGATTGTTCCTTTTTACCGTAAACGTTTACTACAACTATGTCAGATATTACCTTTTTACCGTAAACGTTTACTACAACTATGTCAGATATTACCTTTTTACCGTAAACGTTTACTACAACTATGTCAGATATTACCTTTTTACCGTAAACGTTTACTACAACTATGTCAGATATAACCTTTTTACCGTAAACGTTTACTACAACTATGTCAGATATTACCTTTTTACCGTAAACGTTTAATACAACTATGTCAGATATTACCTTATGCATGTAACATATATACATTCATCACGTTATCTATCTCATATATATTCAACAATGTAAACGATAGTTTGATACACCAAAATAAATACGTCAATCTGTACCAAGGCCAAGTTTCTGGGACTAAGTTACTCTAAAACACTGCCTCTGATTTACTTTTAACAAAAACTGTTTCTTAAAATATGTCAATGGTTAGATTATAATTTTGTTTCTATGTACTCAACTGATATGCTGTTTTAATGAGTTTTTTGCCTGCGAATAAACTAAGTATTTAATTGATGAACTGTAAACAAAATGTTATCACTCTATAAATTGTGACATGTTGATGAGTGAGAGAGAGCCTGATAACAGTCTGCCACCAAGTGACAAGGCTGCAGGACAGAATGTGATGGAGGGGATCCATCGGAAGAGCTATTCCGAGGCAGTGATAGAGGGGGTGAGAAAGAGAGCGAGGGTGTTTGTGGGTGACTCAATAGTTAGGAAGACAGACAGAGTTTTAAACAAGGGATATGACATGGTAGTTTGCTTGCCTGGGGCCAAAATAGAGGCGATAACTGAGAGGGTAGAAAACATCGTGGGTTCGGGCAAGGGTGGATCTGTTTTAATACAAATAACGTAGAGAGGGAGGGTACAACTGCCATAGTTAGGAAATACAGGAATTTGGTCAGAATACTAAAGCAGACCCGGGTTGAGCAGGTAATACTGTCAGGGATTCTACCAGTAATAGGAAGGAGGGGTCATAGATATCGAAATTGCCGGGGATTGCAATTAACATGTTAGTCGAGAAGCTATGTAGGGAAGAGGAAGTGGGTTTTGTGGATTTGTCGGGAAATTATGTTGGAAGGGCTGATATGTAGATGAAGGACGGGCTTCATCTAAGTGGAAAGGGGGCAGCAGTATTTGCGTATGGACTCACAGCAGCAGTAGACAGTGGCATGGTTAGCATAACTAATATTTTTGTTAGTCAATACTATTTAAACTAGAATCGCAGGGGGTTACTTAGAGATGCCTCTAGCAGGACAAGAGGCCGCTAGTGCAGATAAACCAATAACAAAATGTCCGAAAAAAATTTCTGAAGCAGGTTATGGATGCGTGTGTTTAAATGCTAGGAATATTGTAAATAAGAAAAACTTAAATATTATGGTAGAAGATATTGACCCTCACATCATTGGCATTACCGAATCATAGGCCAACGCAGACATAACAGGTGCTGAATTAGGATTGACAGGATACGTAATGTTTAGGAGAGATCGAATAGGAAGAAGGGGGGGAGTTATTTTATATGTTAAAGAATCTATTCAGGCTTATGATATATAAAATTAGAAAGGGAAGAAGATTATGATGAAGCTGTTTGGTGCAAAATAGTTTCAGGAAATTCAAAATTAAAATTGGATTAGTTTACCGAAGTCCAAACATAAACGAAGAGGATAACACAAAAATACAAAATGCTATAAAGGAAGTTAGTAAAGGGAATGTACCGTAATGGTAGATTTTCACCATGGACATATACAATGGAAATATCTAGAGAGTACAGGGGTTGAGGACCAACAATTTATATTTTTAATTCAGGAGAGCTTCCTTACTCCGCACGTGCTAGAACCAACCAGGGGAGAAAATGTATTAGATATAGTTTTATCATCACAAAAAGAATTAGTGGACAATGTAAAAATACATGAACCATTGGGTAACAGTGACCACAATCAAATACATTTTGACATCAATGTAAAATCAGAAAGTAAAAATAAAATAACGTATAGGAGAAACATAAACAAAGGTAACTATAAAGATATGAGAAAATACTTAGCGCAGCTAGATTGGATTAGCATGCTGATGAATAAGAAGGCAATTGAATGTTGGAATATACTAAAATATGAAATTGAGAGTATCATCGATAAATTTGTTCCCTTGAACAACAAGGAAAACGGTCTAGAAAGAAACACTTGTCAAAAGAAGCTATTAAAAAATAATGTTTAAGCAAACTATGTGGAGGGTTTATAGGCGTACCAGAAAGGATGAGACTATGCAAATTACAAAGAAGCACTTAACTTAGCTACAACTGAAAATCTAAAAGAACCTTTGAAAAACAATTGGCAGGTAATATAAAAAAATTACAGCAAGAGTTTCTATGCTTATGTAAGGAGTAAACAGAAAGTTCGAGAAAAAGTCGGACCGCTGGAAAAGAACAGGGGAAACATAATTTCAGACGGGTTTTAAATGACAAAGGTCCAGAATAAGTATTTCAGCTCAGTTTTTACCACAGAAGATATCAGCTCACTTCAGTTCCATTTACAAAATTTTACGGCAATAAATCAGAACATTTAGGGCAGTTATTTGTAACTCCTGAAATGATAGCAAACAAAATTAAGAAGATATTAACATGGGTTGCTAAAAGCAAGGTCATGTCTAACCAATATCTTATGTTTTTTTGAAGAAATTACAAAGTGGGTAGATTACGGGTCACCAGTGGATGTTGTCTACGTGCATTTTCAGAAAGCTTTCGATAAAGTGCCACTCCAAAGATTGTTACTTAAGCTAAAAGCCCATGGTATAGGTAATGATGTAATTAACTGGATAGAAATGAGGCTTACACACAGAAGACATAGAATAATAGTAGATGGTGAGATTTCAAACTGGAAATCGGTGTGGGGTACTACAGGGATCAGTATTAGGCCCTATACTGTTTTTAATATACATAAATGATTTAGAAGATCACATATCTAGCAAAGTACTCAAATTTGCAGATGACACAAAAGTATTCAGATTACAGGTTACAAATGATACAGATAAACAAAGTTTACAGGATGATCTAGATAAATTAGTTAAATGATCAGAAAAATGGCAAATATTATTCATTTTTGGGAAGTGTAAACGTATACACATAGGACATGGAAACATGGAAGAAGAATATAAAATGAGGGATACTATGCTAGGTAGAACCACACGAGAAAAGGATTTAGGAGTAACATTTAGTTCTGACATGAAAGTTTCAGAGCAATGTGGGATTGCTGCTTCAAAAGAAAATCAAATTCTAGGGCTAATTAGGAGAACTATCATGTATAAGGAGAAACAGGTAATTGTACCCCTGTACAAAGCAATAGTTAGACCACATTTGGAATATTGTATTCAAGCATGGAGGCCGTATCGTAAAAAGGACATAGACAAGCTAGAAAGAATACAACGAAGAGCAACTAAAATTATTCCAGAATTGAGAGACCTTAGTTACGAAAGTCGCTTATTACAATGTGGTTTGACAACACTAGAGACCAGGAGACTAAGAGGAGACCAAATAGAAGTGTTTAAAATAGTGAACGGTTATGAGGATATTGATAGGAATATGTTCTTCAAACTTAAAGAAGGCAGTAGAACCAGAGGACACAAAGCAGCATTAGTTTAGGAGCAGTGTAGGTTGGACATGTGAAAGTACTCTTTCTCACAGAGGGTGATAAATGAATGGAACAAACTGCCAAATGATTGTGTTAATGCTAGTAGTGTGAATATGTTTAAAAATAGAATCAACAGATATTTGATAAGGGCGGGCTACACATAGATGAAAAAAATGTTGGACTCTCGATAAGCCAATTGTTTCCTTGTCCATTTGCCATCAGGAACTTGTTGTTTGGGATGGCAATCTTGTTAAATCTTGTTAAAATCTTGTTAAATTTGAGGTCGGGAACAGCTACCTGAAAAATACTGCCTCTGACTAAATGTTAACAAAAACGGACAATATCAAATAACAGAGAAATTGATAGATAAGAAAACTTTTACTGCAACAATGTGTTGGTCAGTTTCTGACTTTATCCAACCAAACGGAGAGGTAGATACACGCATATGCATACAATTGATACAAACATAATCACACTCTCATTCACGCACGCATGCACACACGCACGCACGCGCGCGCGCACGCAAAAACACTCGCACGCGCACGCGCACGCGAATACATTTGTATATAAAAAAAGGTACAGGTACTTATATAGCGCGGTATCCAGTCCATTCCTCAAAGCGCTTTACACTTCACAGACCTGTTCATTCCAAGGCCATCTCAACTTCTCTGGGAAGCATTCAGCCACGCTGCAATTGCGCGAAGACTATTCGTTCACATTTCAACCATTGTCTGTATTGCCAGGTACTCATGTCTACAGCTGTAGCAACGTGGGATGATCAAACTTGCCAAAGGTTCGAAGCGACCGCGGTGGGATTTGAAACCGGGTTCTCTCGATTGAGAGTCCGGCCTTCTAACAGGTATGCCATCGCGCCCCACACATTTGTATATACATTCATACATACATAAATCCATAGGTTAATAGCCTCTCACGGACGTAGACCCCATCTATGTTGAATCCGATGCAGACGTTGGTCCATGTATGCTTGTTTTCAGTTTCAGATCGCCGATGAATTATGAACTGGAAGTGATTTGGAATAGATATTTCCGTTGCTAAGCTACAAAAACTGGTTTATGTCATCAATGGAGATGTTTCATCATTCGGCGAAAACAACAACTGCGTGCGATGTCCTAAAGCAGCGACCACAGAGCAATGGTACAAGGGTAATTTGAATGAGTAAAGTACTTAATCACTTACTCCGCAGCGTCGTTTCCGTCAAACATGCTGACGTAAGGCAACGATATATTTCCATATGATATCTTTTTCATGTTTTTGTTTTTGTCAGAAAAGACACATGTACACACACATACACACACACACACACACACACACACACACACACACACACGCACGCACGCACGCACGCACGCACGCACGCACGCACGCACGCACACACACACACACACACACACACACACATACACATACATACATACATAAATCCATAAGCAAATAGACGCCTCTCGCGGATGTAGACCGTATTTATGTTAAATCCGATGCAGACGTTGGACCATGTGTGCATGATTTCAGTTTCAAGCCGCCGATGAATCATGACTGGTTTATGCCAACAATGAAGAGGTATCATAATTCAGCGAAAACAACACATCGACCAGTTGACCACATCATCATGCCGCCTGCGTGCGATATTAAAAAAAAGCGGCCGCAAGGGTAAATTGATTTAGTAAAGTATTTAGTCATGTTCCCCAGCGTCGCTTCTGTAAAACAAGTTGACGTTAGGCAACGATATATTTTCATATGATCTCTTATTCATGATCTTAGGTCAGATCATTGCTCATTCTGTTAGAGAAGATGCGTGTCAGAAAAGACAGAGGATGTATCACAACTGCAAAATACAAAGAGCACCTCAGCTCATTCATGAACCGACAGAGCTAAACTGTAAAAATCGCCTTTGAAATGTGGTTTGACAACGCAAGACACCAGGAGATGGCGGAGAGACCAGACAAAGCATTTTAACAATTGAATGGTAGTGAAGGTATTGATAGAAACGGATTCTTCAAGTGTAAAGAAGGCATACCAACTGGAGCCATTCTAGTAGGTGATACATAGTTTCTACAAAAAAATATTTTGCCTTCTTGTGCAATATTTTTTCGTATGCAAATAACGTTTGGATATTTGAAGGCAGTTCATTTCTAAATGCTTTATACATAAACAATACTGCTCTAAACTGCACCAAGTCGGTAATTTAACATGCGAGATTTGTAAAACAACGTTGTGCATTGTGCATAAACTGAATCATCCTTTTTTTGCAACATAATTACACATTGTACATTTGTAGAATAGGTGTTACCCTATATCTCCACACAGTACAGTAGATATGGCAAAATAGTGTGGAATAAAATATGTACATACTACGATATTTCAGAAGTTTGCTGCATCTATACACGATACCAACTGTTATAGACAGCTTAGATTTTACTCGATTGATGTGGCCTTTCCAGTTCAATGGCTCATCGTCAAGAAAGCCAAGACATTTCGTGACGCTTAATCTCTGTATATAGATTTTTTATCCTGATTCTTATACCAAGTACTCGTACTCGACCAGGAAATAACATATAGTTGGTCGTTGCAATATTCAAGGACAACTTATTAATTGAGGTAGGTGCAATTTAGAAAGTTTCGATATATAATACATTCAAGTTGTTTTACACTATAGGCTGAACAGAAGATATTTGTGTCATCAGCAAACACAATAATTTTTTTAAATTTTTATACATTACACATATCATTGATGTACATAATAAATAGCTTAGGGCCAAGTATAGACCCTTGTGGCACTCCACACTTTATTCCTCCCAGGCCTGAGCTGCAGCCATCAATGCTTACGTATTGATTACGATTAGCAAGGTAATAAGCAATTCCACGAATGCTGTAATATTCAAGTTTTTTTTACAAAGAATTGATGGTCAACAGTGTCGAAAGCTTTCTTGAGATCCATACAAAGTGTGGAGTGCAACAAGGGTATATACTTGGCCCTAAGCTATTTATTCTGTACATCAATGATTACTGCGCTTTTCTTATTGTCTGGCGAATTGGCAATTTCGTCAAGCAATTCAACCAGAGCGTGCGAAATTGACATGTCTTCTTTAAATCCATATTGAGATGAGTTTAAGATATTGCTGGAATTTGGAAAGCTTTATAGTCGAGATTGAAATAATTTTTCTAACATTTTAGAGAACTGCGGTAGAAGTGAAATCGGTGTTAATAAATGCTGTTAATAAAGAAGTGTTTTTCACCAGACTTATATAAAGGTAATATTTGAGGTGTTTTCATCTTATGCGGGAAAACGCGTACTTGAATGACATATTACATATATGAGTCACAGGTTCGGAAATACATTTAATCACATTTTTACGAGTTTCATCGAAACGCCATTGCAGTCGGTCAAAGATTTATTTCCGCAACTATTTAATAATAGTAATAATTAACTTCTATGGCGCCTATATCGTCAGGAACCTGAGCTCAGAGGCGCAACAAAACACAATCAATAAGCAAAAACATGAACAGGGACGCGCAAAAGGCATCAGAACGATGGACAACTGAAGATTTATCGTGGAAATGCAATTTGGAATAAATATGTTTTTTACAGAAGATAGCTACAGTTTCAGATGTTTTCAAAGTGATGGAGACGCAGCGACCGAGAAAGCACCTTTGCCCAAGTTAAGTTTTGTTATAGGCAAAATAAGTTGTGAAATTGATGATCTGAACTGCTTATAGGAATGTTGGAAAGATGCAGGAGATTAGCCAAGTAGGATGGTTGTTGTGTAGATAGAGCACGATATGTAAGCGTGGACAGCTTAAAATTAATTCGACAAATAACAGGAAGCCAGTGTAACTGTTTAAGTAGTGGTAGTGATGGTGAAAACCGAGGCGCCCTGAGTACCACACGTGCCAGACAATGTTGTACTCGTTGGAGTTTAGCCAAGTCTCTTTTAGCAATGTTATTTAGCACTGAATTACAGTAGTCAAGGCAGCTACTAATTAATGCCGTTGATATTGTTTTAGCAGTAGGTATAGATATTGGATGCCGAATTCGACGGAGATAACGTATATGATAGAAACACGATTTACATTGTTGAGAAATATTCTGGCGAACGTTGAAGTCACTATCAAAGACAACACCTAGATTACGAACAGTATCTGATGGGAATGTATCACTGCCAAGTAGTTTAACTGGAAAATGGCTGATGACCCTATTTCGTTGTTGCTTAGTGTCAATAACAATAAGTCTGTTTTATCTGGATTAAGCTTTTGTTTACTCGATTCCATC
>BSQZ01000076.1:227500-282500 GCA_033239005.1 Lamellibrachia satsuma | reverse complement strand
TAACAATACATATTACCTCAAAGATTTTGTATTGAAGTGTTTGAATAATTTCTACTTTATATGTTTCAGGTACAAGAAAAGCGACTCCACCACCCCTACCTGAATGACGGGGGTGGTGTTATATGCAAAAACCATATGGACAAATGTCAGCAAGACAGGCAGATGTATCAGATGCTTATATCCATGTCTCTGTCAAGGCTAAAATATCTATGTGTTTAGATAACAAATGATCAGAAAGGGCTGCAGTTTTATGACGGACAGATTTAAGATTAGTAGTGGCAAAGCGCATGTTTTGAAATGTTTTTGGTCCAGGATTTATTGAGACATTACCTGCAAGAAGAAGGATGACAGACAGCCTAAATGATGAGCTACAACCGGATTTTTTATATAATGCTCTGTGTGCACATAGACCAAGACAAGAAAGATGTAAAGCTGAGGTTTTCGAAAAGTTGATTCGTTTACTGTTGTTAATGAATATTGCAGTGTTTATAGGTATTATAGATTTCGTCTTCGAGAGAATAGCATTTATCCTTAAACGATATAATCAAAGATAATAAACAAATGATCAACACGAAGAGAAAATACATATGTACGCTCAGTGATAATGAAAACTTAAAACTAGAAATCCAATTCGAAAGATAGAATATGATGTTGTTAAGTAAGGTTAAGCGCAGCTGCCGGGAAAGAAAAGAAAGTCACAATTGTGGGATCAAGACTAATTTATTTTACCTTGCGAATAACTTCTTCTTTATCAGATGGTGTCAAAAACATAGAACGTTGCGTTTCCCCGTGTAATCAAACACTGAGACCCTTGGTGGAGTTTATATTTGTTTTTCCAACTCTGGTCCAATGCTTTTGAAGTATGCGTTAAACGTGTTCGCTGTAGTAGGCCGATCACCGACAGTAATACCATTGTTATTAAATTGTACAGGGTAGTTGCACTCAATATGGGATTTACCAATGATGTTTCATACAATTATCAAAGTGCCTGGTATATTACCTCGTTCAGCTGACAATAGCTTTCTGTAGTAGTTCATTTTAGCGAAACATGTTTTTTTGTACGATTTATATCTCAATTCGGTACCTTGGTTTCTATTCGAAAGAAACTGTTTACAGAGTTTTTTCCAACAAGCATTTTTGAGCCCATTCGTAAGCCAAGGATTTTTTAATTTACGCTTACTGCTTTTGTTATCTCGGCGAAGTGGACAGTGTCTATTGTGTAACTCAATGACGTCATGTACAAAAGATGCGTAATCTTTATTAACATGTGTGTAATTAAAAAACACATATCCTTGTCCACATGCCTTCTGGAGCATGATGTTTTAATGGCAGTGTCTTCTTCAACCTGTATTAAATCTTGACTAATGACTTATATCATCCGATACAAATAAATGTAGTGTCCTATACAGTTACATCACAAAATGTAATTTGGGTTATCATAGTCGTCTGTCGTAATATTTCACAGAGAGAACCTAAGAAAATGCACGAGCGGCGACACACATGCAGTGAACCCTAGAGAGCTTTGTCAATACATATTAAGACGAACGAAGATGGGTGAAAAGGAAGGATTATCAAGAGACGACAGAAACCGGCGAATCAAGAAACACAACAAAGGTCGATTCTATCAAATAAGAGCATGGAAGAAGATTATAATAACGAGTAGTTTCATCAAAGAGAAAGGAAGAGGCGTTAGGGGAAATTAAGAAATCATTAATTACTCATTCCGAGCATAAGAAGAATGTCGCCATCTACCGGCGGGGGAATTCGGCGATGGAGGCTGTGTTTACGAGAAATAAGCTCGGCTCGACGAAACAAGAAGACAGGCCTGCAAACGCTTCAACGAGAATACCGCTGACCTGTTCGGATTATCAACTAATTTACTGGTTTTATCGTGACAAAAAGCAACTGAAAGACACCCAATGCACACTTTAGTTGTACTTTCATGTTTATCAGCAACTAATGTTTAACAATTGGTGGAAACATTCATAAAGTTGGGAAATCAATTTACAAAAAAATTCTTTTTAACACAACCATTAAATTAACTCACTTTCAACGTTTCAGCAGCCATCAGTTGCTTTCTTAACAAGATTGCCATCCGAAGCATCACGCCCAAATGACAAGCAGACAAGGAAGCATTGGCTGTTCGAGAGTTCAGTACAATTGTTGCATCTAAGCCCTCGTCGGTCCAACCCATCTGCCAATTTTCTTTTTAAACGCATGTACACCTCTAGCATTTACAAACCACTCAAATTAGTTAATATTGCGTTAAGTTCTCCTGCTCATACGGAACTGTGCCACTTGCAAACATCCAGATAACAGCCGAACACATTACGACTGCAACTAAAACGATTCCAGAACTGACATACTTTTATCTTGAACAACACTTTCTCACTTAAGAAATGTAGCAGAACTAGACACGAAACATTTGTAACATTAGCGAAGGATCAGAGTAGATTATATATCAGAAAGTACTCATTCTTACTTAGGACACTAAATGACTGGAACAAATTACCTATATACTGTCTAAATGCTAGCAGCGTAAATATGTATAAAAACGAAAATTTACAAATATCTCAGAAGGGCGGGTTACATATAAATGAAAAGTTGTTGGACTATGGATAAAGCAATGGCTTCCTAGTCCTCTTGCCATCTGGGTGTTAATCTTGGGTGGCTATCTTGTTAAATAGAAATCTAAATTTGAACCATCACAGTCCGGTGTCACATATTTTTAATTTTTCACAACAGTAATACGTATTGATGGTCTGTCCTTCCACGGACCTGTCAGTCGAGCGTAAAAAGTGTGGATGGTCTGTCCTTCCACGGACCTGGCAGTCGATCGTAACACGTGTGGATGGTCTGTCCTTCCACGGACCTGGCAGTCGATCGTAACACGTGTGGATGGTCTGTCCTTCCACCGACGTGGCCGTCGATCGTAACACGTGTGGATGGTCTGTCCTTCCACGGACCTGGCCGTCGATCGTAACACGTGTGGATGGTCTGTCCTTCCACGGACCTGGCCGTCGATCGTAACACGTGTGGATGGTCTGTCCTTCCACCGACCTGGCCGTCGATCGTAAAACGTGTGGATGGTCTGTCCTTCCACCGACCTGGTCATCGATCGTAACACGTGTGGATGGTCCGTCCTTCCACCGACCTGGCAGTCGATCGTAACACGTGTGGATGGTCTGTCCTTCCACGGACCTGGCAGTCGATCGTAACACGTGTGGATGGTCTTCCCTTCCAGAGCCTGGCAGTCGATCGCGACGCGCTGTGACATTGATATGATACTATGTGCCGCGAAACCACCCTTATGAATGCTAACGACCCTAATTAGTATCAAAACAACGGTGTGTCTTTTCCAGTCTCTCTTACCAGGGATTCCGGTAAATTACGGACGGCCGCTGAGCTATGGGGCTACAATCGGACGCCATGTCACGCCGTACTAATGTGTCTTCGTATTTACCACAGCGTGCTCTAGAACTGCGCTTGTCTCTCCGTGGAGTCGCACCGGAGAGTGGTTGAAATAGAACATACATCGAATATGCTAACGATGCACCTACTGTCGCGCATATGTTCAGGTTTGGCACATAGCGCCTAAAGACAAAGAGTAATAGTAGACGTGAAGGTTATACATATTATCATGAATGTGTTCAAAGTATCAGTATGTGCTTTAAAAGAAATTATATATATTGCATGTAATTAAAGTGGGACACACCATTTTAGCATTTCAAATGAATATGCGTCCATGTGGATCTCTTAGGGTGATTGTATGACTGTACCAGGGGGAGGTGGCCGTCGTGGTACACGTTTTGAAGATGCATGCATAGATACACGCACGCACACACGCTCGCACGCACGCACGCACGCACGCACACACACACACACACACACACACACACACACACATGCACCCACACACACGCACACACACATACGCACACACACACATACACACACGCACACACACGCACACACGCACACACACACATACACACGCACGTACACACGCACGCACGCACACACACACACATCCACGCACAAACAAATATACGCACACACGCACGCACGCACGCACGCACGCACGCACGCACACACACACACACACACACACAGGTGACACTGGCTGTATGCCTTCATGACAAATCGTGTACCTGTATAAATGGCAATTACTTCACATATCGGGTTTTAAACGAAAAGGGCGTACACCAAACCACCGTAATTATTATTACCATCTTTATTCGGACTCAAGATCCACAGACGTGTACATATTAAACACATTATAGAGTTCCACATAATGGCTGAGTACTCGATACACAGTAGTGTCCGATGTGGATGTCTTCCAGCGATGTTGGAATATATCTGTGGATTGTTGTGTTCATTTCTAAAGATGAATTCACGCAGAGGTGCAGACACGCACGCATGCACGCACGCACGCACGCACGCACTAGGCAATATCCCATAAGAACACGCATGCAAGCATGCGCGCGCGCACGTACACGCACAGATGTACATACGCACACACACACGCGGGCGCGCACGAACACACACACGATATGAAGCCACAGCCTTGGTCTCCCTGCAATATATCTGACCACTTCAAGTCTACCACCTGTTCAGTGTGTGATGTTGTGATGTTGTGTTGTCCGTTGAATTTGTAATGTTCACATTTCGTGCGCATGACATGTTTTCATTGCAGTGGAGCTTGAGTTATATAAAACTGTTTCGTAAAATGTGTCCCACACAGAAAGAGTATCTCAAATCAAGCTCGACAATATTTTACACAAATTGTTTATTTCACAAATTCTGTTCCCACTTATCTGCCACAAATACAAACACGTTACTCTACACCGTGTTTCTAGACTAAACAACTAAAATACATTTCAACAGATACATTGTACATATGTACATTATCTAAAAATAAACACCACTGCAAACGTCATTTGATTTCGCAGCACGAGTGGCCGGCTTAACCGATATAACCGATACAAAACGGATTAACGGTGCGTTGTTACGTAACCTTAATCGAAAGTGTTCGGCCACACGAATAAAACAAATGTTACCAATGCAACACGAATATTTATTTTCCTATAAATATATATATATATATATATATATATATATATATATATATATATATATATATATATATATATATATATATATATATATATATATATATATATATATATATATATATATATATATATATATATATATATATATAGTTTATATATTGTTTATACAGCACCATCAGCCAACATTACCAAATTGTAGTTGTATCATCCATTACGCGCGTGTTGAACGTGATGCAAAGCTCAGCTATAAATACAGTTGTGTGTTCGATATCGGCAACATTGAATATAAACGCGCCCGTTGTCTCTTTATGGACAACCTAATCGTACCGACTGTTCTCGTTTATAGCGCCGTCGGTCGGTATGTAGCAATCGTATTTCATTTATTTGCTACGTCCAAGTGCACTGCTGCATGTTGGATGAACGGTTGTTCAATCTCAATAAAACGTCACAAGGTAATCTGCTGTTTCTATTCTGGCACCGAATTAAGTACTGCTTGATACAGCCGAAGCACGTTACTGACGTTGCTGAATTGATACTGCGAAGCAAAGACACGCCAACGTATTCGTCTTCACGAACGCCCGCAGAACTTCTTAGAGTCGTGTCTGTCGTACTGCATGAGACAAGTTGTTCTTATACACGCAAATATTCGACGTCAAAAATAGCAGTGACGTCACAGTTTTTTCCGATCTTGTCACATGCCCGTCGCTGGTCGGCGCTGCAGTCAAGCAGCAGTGACTTCATTTATGACGTCAACAGTTGACTACGTCAATGCGAAATGATGCAACAGCTGCACCACACTAGCTAGCTGTCCCTTTCGTGCGTGCGACGTTGGAGAAGACCGTGGAACGATCTCGAGCAAGACGTAGTTGATCGACGAAAACGCAGAGGAGTCGATGGAGCAGCGGCGGCAGCGGCGGCGGCGGCGACAACAGCAAGGAATATAGTCCCAATGTCCAGCTGTATGCGAGGTCAAATCCTGCAGTAATACTGTTTCAAATTGCTGGCGTCGCTCAAGCGTTACAGCGACATTCTGGCCTGCGTCGGAGCGGCGACGTCCGATTACGTCACAGCTAGGCGACGACGTGACATCACGACCGGTTGCTGAGCGACGACAACGTGATCTGTTCCGTGTGGGTGGCGCTGCTCGGCGCGCCGCGGTACGAGTAGGCGTAGCGTCGGCGCAGTCGTTTTCGTCCACCGTCCGCCCGGCCAACTCCCGAGCAACAGCAGCAGCACGTGCACGCCAGCTGGAACTCCTTGCGGAACTTCGCTGCAACAGCAACAACAACAACAACGAGACGTCGACATGTTAGATCCGACGACGCATGCGCGAGCGCGCGCGCGACTACACGTACGACCGGTAGGAGCGCCACTGCTGCAGCAGCTTGGTCGGGCTGTCCGCCGCCGCGTGGAAGGCGGGGGGCTGCCGGGCGTCGCCCGCACACGAGAACGTTCGCTTAAACGCTTTGCGAAACTTCTCTGCAAGAAGAGACCACAAGAAAGAGTCGTCAGATGACGCGGTCGCCGGCACACACTACACTACCACATACTATTGGATAGATTAGGCGATATCATTTATTTGTTATTTTATTTGGATATATTAATTACATTAGGTGTTTTACGATAGCTGCCACATAGCCGCATTGCGTTACCCAGCCAAGTCTTTCCCAAATGACGTGGAGATATCGCAAACCATTGCGATTTTTGCATGGGAACTCCAAATATCTAGTCGGTGGGCACCGAGCGCATATGTTCAATGCCAGCGGTTGCCTCTTATGGTAAATACTGAGGGTTACATATCAATGTGGCCATTTTCTGACGTGAGTGATACAACAAAACCTCTTATTCAACCCCCCCTCCCCCTATTGAATGACGTTGAAATATATTGTATACAGTGTCACAACGTGGTTATTTAATTCAACGAAGAGTGATTGTGTTATTGCCCCGCGAGGCTGGAAAACACGAATGTAAGCACTAGTTCGCGACGCGGAAGTACACATGCTGGAACGAAGTACGTGGAGATTGATTGAGCTGCTCCGCTAGAGGGAGCCACAGATGATCATCGAGTGGTCTGCGACATCTCGTTGTTACATGGCGCTTTCTAGCTGTAGGTCCTACCAATTCGTTTAGCATGTACGAAATATAGAACAAACCACATGAATGTATATTTAAATATTTTTAACCGCCCAAACACGTCATAATTAACGACAATTAGTTGATATAAAACTTCGACTCGAATATCCTGTTTACATTCTGAACGATAAGGTCGATATTCCTGAACAGATAATGGTCAACTTACAGTTCAAAATCGTGGTTCATCAAACTTATCATATTTGGGCGGTCAATATGTTGGAATTTATATAGTTTTTACGATATAACATGTGAATGTTTGTTGGCGCTGTTTTAAAAGTTATTCTAATATTTGGGATTTTCTTCATAATTATTAGTATTTATAACATCAACCCTCTCCTCAGAAAATGTAATTCAAAAGGGTAAATTTTTACAGAAACTGATTTCCAATATGGAAACCAAACTTAGTAAGTTGCCAGTTGTTTCTACTTACAGCAAGTACAATTTTAATCCCAAACAATCTCGCGTCACCAACAGCCGAAATATTAACAAAATGGCGGTGCTCTATCACGCTGTTCGGAACAGTCTGGTGACCGACAGGAGGCGCCAATACAGTGGTATTCCAATATATTGCGTACCGCACAATATTTTATCCAGCACTTGTTCGCAAACAATCACAATATCATACCGTCGTCTGAATTCAACGGAATATAGTATTATTTAGACACACCCAAATACAAAAGTACTGGAGCAACTAATGTATTACAACGCCATCTGGTGACTAAGAGAAATCGTCATTCAGACCGGGTGAACATAATCACATCGACAACTAAAGGTCTACAGTTATTTTCAAAATATAATTGTGCGAAAATGAAGAGCCAACCAGATACGCTGCTTCAGTAATATTATCACTGCGGTGTTGTAAATGATTATTTTAATTTATTTTCACAATCACCGTGACGTGGAGATTGGCAATGTAAATATTCTACATCAACCACCATCTTCCAGTAGTAGTCAGAAGAGTAGTGCACAGCATTTAATACTGAGAGGAAGTACTCCGTCTGGCACACCGCTTCAGGTGACTGCATTCCGAAGAAAATTACTCTTAGCATTGATTATCCAGGCTCCGCTGTGTGGCGCCACCGTTTGTCTCACATACCAGAGACAGGATCCAAACATACTTTTCATTGTGACGGAAATTATGCATACATAATTATATTAATTAGGCTTTCATCCGGGGATTTGGCTAACTCATCAAATGAGAGTTAACTTAATAATAATAATAATAATAATTGACTTCTATGGCGCCTGTATCCTCAGGAACCTGAGCTCAGAGGCGCGACAAAACAGAATCAGTAAGCATAATCGTAAACAGGGACGCGCAACTTGTATCAGTTTATACGATACAATTCGAATCGCACATCTTTATTTCATTTGGTAAACTTTTTTTTAAAGAAATCTCCCAATTTTTATTGCCTACAACTGTGGATAGTGTTTGCATTGAAACTGTGTCTAGAAACACAACAACGCTTGTTTTTGTGTGAAACTATGTGCACAGCGACGTTGGCGTAACAAGTCGTAAACAACAATCGCGTTGCCCAGCCAACCAGTCATTTATACCACTCCGCAGCTGTCCATTTTGAATTTATAATCAAGTTGTGGCAGTGGTGAGACGTTGAGTGGCGCCACTGTCGGTGAGTGTGCCGTATCCTACGTTCGACCAGTTACGACACCATGAACACCGCGCTATACAGATGCAGTATATTTTCGTTACCATTACAAATTAAACGGCTAAACGGGCTAACATGGTGGCCTTTTATAAAATGGAGTGTGTAAGAGAACTAATTTTTTCTTACGAAAAGTGCCAAAACACACACTTTTAACTCAGTGTTTCTGATTCTTCACGCCTAGCTGGCATGTACGAACTTGGATATTGTCCATATACGGGTCTTTAACACTACTGCTGTTGGCTGGACTGCAGTGCTTATCAGGACCGCTCTGGTAGTGGGGGGCCACTTTTGCCGAAGGGCTAACTTTACCCTCCTTTCACCTAATGGACTATACAGCGGCAATTCCGAGACGCGAGCAAACTTCATATTTTAGGAGGACAACGTTTCATAAGCCACATTTTGCTAAGTCTTGTCAAATAAAGAAATGATGCATTTGTATCACAAGTTTGTGTCGCAATACTCACCACTCATAAAGTTGTAGATAACGGGGTTAACGGCACTGTTGAAGTAGCACAACCAGTGGGCAATAAGTGCGAATTGGATCGCCCCCTGGCCAAACATCACCCGGGCTCGGGCGTATCTGCAACGAAGATATGCGTTTGATGTGGTTTACTTACACTGAGAGTACTCAGTGATCGCGCGCATTTCCGTTGTACATTGAACGGAGTGGTTAATACACGCAGAGAATGAGTAAGCCGTGGAGGATGTCCGAGCAGGTCAGAACTCAGGCCAGAATGTCTCCTGCCAGCATGCACATGCGCGTGATTATTACATATTTGAACATACGCACGCATGCACGCACGCACGCACGCACGCACGCAAATACTTAAAGTAATATGAGCAGTCGGATTAATAAATGACTCTGAACTTTTATTAAAATGATCGAATGATCGATCGTTGGATCGGGTAATTTGCGAAAGTGTTAATTAAATGTTATATTATAGAGGCGGGATGACTGTTATCCTTTTTCGCGAATGTCGCCGAAAACAGGTTTCATCAAAACTAAATAACTCATCTGCGCAAGTCAGTTAGCATGCCATAGTGGATATTAGATATGTCTGATGTTTTATTTTAAAATGAAACGAGTGAAAAAAATGTAATTGATGAAGGATTATTACGGTTGATTAGAGCTTTGATGGTAAAAATTCAACGACGCATGCCACATTGTGTGTTCTTATTTCGTACAACTGATATGGCAACCGTTGGCCGTTGTCCAAAATAGTAGAATATTTTCATTTCTTAAAGGGTAATTACTGTGTGCTGCAGTGCAACGTATTATATTACGCTACCTTTGAGATTGGATTACGACATTTTGCAACCGCAAATAGGGCCTACGCGTGTTAAAAAGAGGGAGTTACGCTAGAACTGGTACGCCACCTAGTGAGCAGAAATTATAACGTCAATTTTGCAATGTATGTAAGCTAACCAGACGTAATCGCCTATCGATTATGCCCATCGTCGAAATGCAACTTTTAAAATAACTAAGACTCAATTTATTTTACTTTATTTAAAATATTCATGTAACTTACGAAATTCAGCCAGGTCCATGTCTCTGGCCGCCTGGTGGGCGATGAATGAAACTTAAGTGAGGTGATATTACATAAATCGTCAATGAATGCTCGATAAACAAACGCGTTAGCTGCACAAGTAGCCGTCGTTGACAGCAGGCAATATACGTTTAAATGTACGACTGAATTACATAAACAGAAACAGTTATTTTGCAATGTTGAGTAGGTGTACAGGCAGGTAACATACGCACCTGAGTATGTTGAGTAGGTGTACGGGCAGGTAACATACGCCGAATATAGCGACGACGGCGATCAACATTTTCGCTGTTTTTCGCCGGACCAATATCTGGGAGTGTTCATTTGACCTGCCATGATTTCCGCTGTTGCCTGTAACACAAGTAAGACTGTTCAGCAGTGAAGGTGTCGCGTATAACAATATCTGGGAGTGTTCATTTGACCTGCCATGATTTCCGCTGTTGCCTGTAACACAAGTAAGACTGTTCAGCAGTGAAAGTGTCGCGTATAACATTTTCCGGTAAATGTTATGCATGCGCACAAACAACAGGGTGCATTTTATGCGCTCTTTTTTCGAAATCGTAATATAATTCAGTAGTTGGCCATTGGCACTGATGCCTAAATAAGAAATTTCGAAACGGATAAGATTAAACTCGGCAAAATTTAGTAAGAAACTTGCACACACAGCATAATGTTTATGACGTATACAATTTAAATACAGGTATATGAAAATCTAACGCGTTAAAATTGTGGAACTTCACTTAGAAGCCACCCGTAATGTACGTCACGCTCAAGGGGTGGGGTGTCCTGGTAAGCGTTACGAAGCATTACATGGGGTGGGGTTATCTTGGCTATCGTTACGTTCGTTAATAAACCCGTTTTTCTTTGTTGTCTAGCTGTCGATATCAGATTGAAAGTACTGATTGCTACACTAGTTTTGGGGTATTTTCCAACTGAATTCGAACGGAAAATGAATGCAGACTGCACCATGCACCATTGAAGTCTGCAATGACGCGCGAAAAGTCTGCAAACTTGGTTTAAAATGTATGTACGCGTAATAGGTGGAGCGGGGGTGTTTCACAAGACGAACGTAGTTTTAGGGGTGTGCGTCACGAAGCGTCAGCGTCACGAAGCGTGACAAGCGAGTGGGGATGTGCTCAAAAATAGCGAGACGTACTTTATGGATCGTCCTTTATTAGAAACAAATAGATCTAGACCGCGTCAGACAAAATGTACATGTTTCTGCATTTGGTAGCTGCTAGTTCGCGTGATGCAATCGAATTCCAGGGTCATAAAACATAAAGCAGGAAATAGCAATCGCAGACGTGGGTAAATAATTATCTCTACTTTCTAATGCATAATTAAGCCGAGAATATCTTTCACACCAACGACGATAGGCAATAAATCGCGTTTCTAATTGGAGCGGCTTTTTATGACCTCGCGGTGTGGAAGAATTCTCGTCATGCTAAAAACGCATAACGTGGTATCGCCGAGACGATCTACGAGGCGATCTACGGGGCGCGCCACAACTGGAGGCGACCCGGCCGTCGTGTGGACTCCTGACCCGACGCAGTGATGTACCGGACGGAGACGGCAGGTGGCCGGAGTAAAATTGACCGCGGAATGGCCGACGGTGCCTGCTGATCTATGGCTAGAACTGGGCGATGTTTATGACTGGTGCGTGAAGGTGTGCACACGAGTGCGTAGGCGTCTGTGGAGTTACTACATTTCGCCGTCACAGTGGCCGTTGCTGTGGCCGTTACTGTGGCCGTTGCTGTGGCCGTTGCTGTGGCCGTTGCTGTGGCCGTTGCTGTGGCCGTTACTGTGGCCGTTGCTGTGGCCGTTACTGTGGCCGTTGCTGTGGCCGTTGCTGTGGCCGTTACTGTGGCCGTTGCTGTGGCCGTTGCTGTGGCCGTTGCTGTGGCCGTTGCTGTGGCCGTTACTGTGGCCGTTGCTGTGGCCGTTACTGTGGCCGTTGCTGTGGCCGTTGCTGTGGCCGTTGCTGTGGCCGTTGCTGTGGCCGTTACTGTGGCCGTTGCTGTGGCCGTTACTGTGGCCGTTGCTGTGGCCGTTGCTGTGGCCGTTGCTGTGGCCGTTACTGTGGCCGTTGCTGTGGCCGTTACTGTGGCCGTTGCTGTGGCCGTTGCTGTGGCCGTTGCTGTGGCCGTTGCTGTGGTCGTTACTGTGGCCGTTGCTGTGGCCGTTACTGAGGCCGTTACTGTGGCCGTTACTGTGGCCGTTGCTGTGGTCGTTGTTGTGGCCGTTGTTGTGGCCGTTGCTGTGGCCGTTACCGTGGCCGTTACTGTGGCCGTTACTGTGATTTCCGAGTGTCGACCAAATCTTGTAAATGCGGTAAAGTAAGGACATTAAGGCGCAGAATGGAAGAGCTGAGGAAGGAGGTGGGCGTGAAAGAGAGTTTTGGGAGGAAGCAGGTGAGGAGTCGATTAAAGTGGGCTGGACACTTGGAACGAATGGAAGGGAAACGGATGTCGAAGAGATGGGATACGCTCAGGTGGACGGTAGAAAGAGAAGAGGAAGACAAGGAATTATATGTGAGGACTGTCTGAAGAGAGCTTTAACGGGATTGGGAGGGAAATGGAGAACGAGAGCGATGGATAAGAGGGAGTGGAGACAGCAGTGAAACGGGAACAGTGAAGGAAGGAGAAGGAAACAAGAATCGAGGACCAGTATCGATGCCAGCCTCACCCGGATTCCAAGCATACAGAGGAGAGCAACGTAGAGTCTGTTCAATTTGTTTTGCTTTAACTAAATTAGTTGTTTGTGTTCATTCGCGTTGGTGAGAGCATTCGTATAACGAGTAATGCATAATTCTTCATGGGTATTATTGCGGTAAATGTGTCTACGGCAAAACATATTTCTGACTGATTCCTACGTTGCATGAGTCAACATTCGGACTAAATTCCGACAAATAGGCACTAAGCAACGTATAATTACACGTAGTGAATAGTTCACACTAAGCAACGTCTAATTACACGTAGTGAATAGTTCACACTAAGCAACGTCTAATTACACGTAGTGAATAGTTCACACTAAGCAACGTCTAATTACACGTAGTGAATAGTTAACACTAAGCACCGTCTAATTACAATTAGTGAATAGTTCCCACTAACTTCTTCTTCTTCCCCTTGTTCCCTTGCGGGGGGTCCAAGTCACTTGATTGCTTCTTCTACTCTCATTGTTAATGTTCTCCATTTCCCTCTGTCTTCTGCGGTGGTCTTCCACTCTTGGCTGTTCGTACCTGTCCTTTCCAGATATCGTTTGACACAGTCTTTCTATAGCACCTTTGGTCTTCCACTTCTTCTGCCGCCCTCTTCTGCTTTCCATGCTCTTTTTGACAGTCTGTCTTCGCCCATTCTTTGCACATGTTCACACTAAGCACCGTATAATTACACGTAGTGAATAGTTCACACAAGAAATAGATTGCCAAATGCACGACGTTTTGGCTTGGTTAAGTTACGTAATCAATTATAGTGCACGTGATATGTTAATTAGTATCGTACGCCTCGTGCATAATTAGAATGAAATGCGTTATAAGAGAGAGAATGAGTGGTATAGACAACGGTAAGAAATCTAGAACATGTATTCATTTTCCTTGTCCCCCGATCTGATGCAGTAAATCAAAAACACCAGTTATCAATGGCGTATATTCGTCAGCCAATATTTCGCAAGGGCTATGTTTGTATCGGTTGCATGTAAACCGACAAGAACATACTACACAATTGTATCCTGTTTTCGGTTTTTTCGATTGTGTCAGAATTGGTCGCATTCCTTTAAACATCGCACGCTACATCATTTCTTCACGCATCTTTGAAGCTTGCAACGATGTTTTTCGCAATATGCAGTGCCATTTGCTGACAAACAGAACATTTTGTATTTAGTAGCATTTAAATCTTGAAATGCTCGTGTGCAAATGCTAGTGAATGTAGAATCATCATTTAAAATTATCAGCAGTTATACTGCGGAAGCTGGTGCTGCATGTAATTATTTCGGAAGTTAAGTCAATTTTAAAATAATGAGTAACCACCAATACTCCGTTCTTGAAATGTTTGAAACATTGTAAATCACACTACTTCGTAAATACGGAATGCTCCCACGGGTAAGTAACGTGAGTTCCCCATCATTAAGAGTTCGACTAATGGATCCACTACGTCAAGTACAAACTGTCACGGCTGGTGAAACGCACGAACAACAGTGGCACTTCTCTTGAATAACCTTCACAGATGCGTCACTTGAGCAACGCCAGCCGAAGTCACTCCATCTTAGACACATTACTGCAATGCTTGGAGAGCTTTCGCCTATTCCTCGTGGCAACAGGTATTTGTAAACATTTTCCCAATTTTCCCAAGACGTACTGATCATGTATAGGATGTTGCCCGTAGTGTGGATTTAGAATTGAGTGGAACAAACTTCAGCTGGTGTCTCGGGGTGAAAATTAGAATATAAATAGCTGTGTGTTTTAACTATTGCATATTAGCAACAATAAATAATAGCCACTTGCGTGTCTATGTAACTCAAGATAAAGATAATAGCCACATGTGTGTCTATGTAACTCAAGATAAAGATAATAGCCACATGTGTGTCTATGTAACTCAAGATAAAGATAATAGCCACATGCGTGTCTATGTAACTCAAGATAAAGATAATAGCCACATATGTGCCTATGTAACTCAAGATAAAGATAATAGCCACCTGTGTGTCTATGTAACTCAAAATAAAGATAATAGCCACCTACGTGTCTATGTAACTCAAGATAAAGATAATAGCCACATGCGTGTCTATGTAACTCAAGATAAAGATAATAGCCACATGCGTGTCTATGTAACTCAAGATAAAGATAATAGCCACATGTGTGTCTATGTAACTCAAGATAAAGATAATAGCCACCTGCGTGTCTACGTAACTCAAGATAAAGGTGAACAATCAAGAAGAAGAAGGTGGCTGCTGCTGCTGCTTCTGCTGCTGCTTCTGCTGCTGCTGCTGCTGCTGCTGCTGCTGCTGCTGCTGCTGCTGCTGCTGCTGCTGCTGCTGCTGCTGCTGCTGCTGCTGCTGCTGCTGCTGCTGCTGCTGCTGCTGCTGTTGCTGCTGCTGCAGCAGTGTTTGCTACTGTTGTTTAAATTGTCAATATTTTCTTTTATTAAATATTAATAATTCTTTCTGGATCGCATAACATTTGCATACAGGTTGATAGCAGTTCTACAAGTACGTTCAGGCTATCAATGTCAGGACACTAAAGAGACTCGGCCAATGACGTTTTCGCAAACGAGATCCGTAGCACGAGACTACTGTTGAACGGAGAACTTCGCAAGCGGATACGCTCGTTACTACTCGCTCGTTACCCATAACGTGCAATTCATCGCCGTCGTAAATCAAGCTGCACTGCGCTCGGGTAGAGCACGCGCTAAGTCGCGTAGAGGAGGTGCACTTATTCTCAGCCGATTTCCGCAGAAAGAGAGATAGAGTTAAAGGAAGGTACCTGAGACGAATCCCGAGAATACGTGGGGAACAGCGAGTGACAAACAACGACATGGTCGATGAGAATACGTTGGGAACAGCGATTGACAAACAACGACCTGGTCGATGAGAATACGTTGGGAACAGCGAGTGACAAACAACGACATGGTCGATGAGAATACGTTGGGAACAGCGAGTGACAAACAACGACATGGTCGATGAGAATACGTTGGGAACAGCGAGTGACAAACAACGACTTGGTCGATGAGAGTACATGGGGAAAAGCGAGTGACAAACAACGACATGGTCGATGAGAACACGTGGGGAACAGCGAGTGACAAACAACGACATGGTCGATGAGAATACGTTGGGAACAGCGAGTGACAAACAACGACTTGGTCGATGAGTTAAGCAGAGAAGATGGAGATGGCTCGGCCATGTTCTCCGCTTGGACAAAAACAGCTTTCCACACGCCGCTCTAAAACGGACACCACCTGAAAAAAGAAAAAGAGGCAGACCACGGGACACCATATCTAAGAAGAGATTAAGCTGCCTGGGAAGACGTTGGTTGACTGGCTCGGTTGGGTTGGCTGACCGGCCAAGACCGTGCTGGCTGGATAAGATTTGTTGGCGCCTCATGGTCCAATGGGAGAGAATATGATTGAGTAAACGTTCCACAGCACGGATTTGTGTGATTAAACTCATCTGTAGTAATGTTGCATTGCATTTGGGGTTACTTTGTAATATGTTACTATGTCACTATACAGACAGGAGACAGACTGTGTCTGTGATTGTGTGAATGAGTGAGTGAGTGAGTGAGTGAGTGAGTGGGTGAGTGTTGAACGGATCGGTACGCTATAGTGTAGTCACAGACAAAACGCCTACTTCCAGTCCTCAATAAAGTATAGTTCAGTTTTAGAAAAGTATTAGATAAATATACGTTTTTAAAGCAACAACGGTTTGTTCTTTCGTAGAAAACATTAGCGTTTTGCATTTTATAAGTACGTGCGCACAAGTTTAATTAGATAGAGCATCTCCAAAGTTGGCTAGGAAACTTTAAAATACGCATACAATACGCATTATCGTTTCTGGTATTATTTTCTGGTCCACTTTAAAGGTACAAAGCTTGATCGATGTTATCGTAAAGTCACGTCATAAGTCGTAGTATCACCGACCGCCTCAGTGGGTTTTAACGAGCCGCAATTTGTTTATATAATTTGATCGATGTCTGCTAAATTTTAATGTTTCGTGGCGAATATCAGGGGTGTTAATTAATTATTATTTCATTTTCGATTCTACGATAAAAACACCGGAAGCTCTCCGACACCCATTTGACACCCAGACGCACACCCAATTGAACTAGAAAAACTGATGCACGCGCCACTTACTCGTCTCGGTCGGCAGCGAGTCGCTCCAGAGGGCGCGCGCGATGCGGCAGTAGCAGAAGCCGATGAGGCAGGACGGCAGGAAGAATAGCGCGATGACGAGGAACATCTGATACGTCGCCTGACTCTCGTACGGCCACGTCGGCTTGCACGTCGTCAGCAACACGGTGAGACCGGGGAACTTGCGGTGGATGTCGAGGACGACGAGGTCTGGCAGCAGGATGACCAAAGAGACGACCCAGATGCCGAGTATGACGACCCGGGCGCGGGTCGTTGTGCTGCGGAACTTGAGTGGGTGGCAGATGGCGTACCAGCGCTCGATGGCGATCACCGTGAGCGTGAGGACGGACACGGACACTGATACACCCTGCAACGACAACATTGGGCAGTTAAAGGAAGGTCTGTGTTTGTGAAGATGGAGAAAATAAAAAATTGCTGGTGGTGGTGATGGTTGTGGTTATACGTTGCGGTTGTGATGATGATGATAAAAATTGGTTGAGGTATAGTTTATGTTGGTGAAAATGAATTATGTTGTTGCCGTCATGACGTGATGTGGTGTGGCTGTGGTAAAATTGTGGTGGGGTGGCTGTGGAGGTGGTGCCGTGGTGTAGCAGTGGTGATATAGCATCATGATGTTAATGGTGTTTTAATGGTAGTTTGGTGGTGTTGATGGTGTCCACACAGGGTATATGTGTAGTGATAATGGTGGTGACGGGTGTTTGTACCGGCGGTGTATGCGATTGCAAACACCACCAACACATTTATTTGCCTACGGGTGGCATTCTTGAAACGGCGACATAGACATATGTTTTACATAGTCCAGGCATATATTATTCTTTCGATATTCAGCATTTAAAAGAATTCTTCTTATTGACTTTTGTTGATGCCACAAACGAGGAGCGTAAACAGGAGAAAGCACCGATAAAACGAGGATGAAGGTAAAGTATGTGACATTAGTGAAATAGGATAGGCAATTATTTGCTGTTGCATCACGATTGACATTGTTTGTTCAGATGCACAGTATTCGTGCATGCAAACTATTGAATATACGCACACCATACACACACACACACGCACACGCACACGCATACGCATACACACAAACATCACGCACACGCACGCACGCACGCATGTATAAACACACACACACACACACACACACACACACACACACACACACACACACACACACACACACACACACACACACACACACACACACACACACACACACACACACACACGCACACACACACATACAAACAAACATCACGCACACGCACGCACGCACGCACGTATAAACACACATGCACACACAGAACACAAACATTCTTCAACAAACTTAATTTTATGGAATCATTGAATCGTGCAAAAGTTGCAGCAACGAAGGTAGTTTCTCTTGTTCGTATGAAGCCAAGACTTGCATAAAACAATATATTCTAAAACATTAAATTATTATGCAATCTCCATGTATATATGGAGGACATCATACGACTGTAATCGTTTTAACCCACACGACAATATCGATCTACTACCCCATCACATATGGTCACACATTTGATGTTTGCCCATGTATGATATATGATATATATATATATTTTAAATGCAAAATGTGACGTGTACAAATTCTTCAACCCCATCTGTCTTCCAAATACTCCTGTATCAGTTCTTCCACCAATTCAAGAATGTGTAAATGGGTTCCCTTTCACTATCTATGTAAACGTCCGCCCGTCGAACTATTGAACAACCGATACTTGATTATATTGACGTATATTTTCAGTGATCCTACGTTGACGTATATGTTCTGTCATTCTAACGTGACGTATATTTAAATTCTTTCATCCCTTTATAAGTCCTTGCATATGTTCATCATTCCACCAATTAAATAATATTTGAACCAGTCCGTCCTAATAAGTACACATTAATCCGTCCATCCCCCACCCCCGCCCTCCCGATCCACCGCCTATCCTCCCGTCAATCCGTCAATATCCATCTGTTATCACGTGACAAGGTAGGGTGATCGAGCCGAGCTGACGTCATTAACGCCGAGTTCGCCATTTTGTCGTGCTTGACTAATTAACACGGTATCGTAGAATCATTGGCGTGCTTGGACATCCTGCCGAGATTACTAAGCACAGACCGGCATGCATCAACCGCTGACCAGTAACACTTCGGGAAGAGGCAATAAAGTCCCCAGCAGCTTAAGAGCAACGCGAGGGTAATAGTCGTTCTGCTGTGACCCGGTGCCAATGACGTTGTTACGGAGGGGACGGTCTATTACCCGAAGCTTCGTAAGTCTGTTCACACCGTGGCACGACGGGACTAGAAACGTCGGCAGGCGAAATCTGGCGTGCGCCGTAAACGGGCTACGGTTCGGCTGCCATATCGGTCTGGATGACTGTGGAACAACGCGCAGCGACAACTTCGGCTCTTCGGCGCCAAACCGCCCACCAACGCAGGCTCAAACCCATTATTTAGCTTCGAACTAGTGCATGATGTGGCGTTAGCTGTAATTTTCCGGTAATAGTTCGCCACGCCAAACAGCAAACTAGATCAAGAAAGAAAAACGGGAGTTTTCTCATGCAACCCTTTTAACGACTGTTCTGTACTTATTTCTTGGCAACTGCGAATACTGCAAGTGTTCAACAACCTACACAACGACCAGGGGCATACCTAAGAATTAGCCGCAGTACATTGGAACCATTTGTGTCTATAACGTGTCTGGCGAACACTTTTAAATTGTTTACACAAACTCATTTAAATTGTTTACACAAAAACATATAAATTGTTTATACAAACATTCAAACGGGGCTCCAAAATAGCTCTGCGTAAGATAAACAACCAAAATCACAGTTGGATCGTCAACACAGCTGTTGACGCAATGCTGTTAATACATTTCTACGTAATGTTTGTACGCAATAGGTTAATTCGGTGAACACAAATTAAACAACACAAACAACTTGTCATTTAAAACGGTTTGAGCACGTAGTCGGCATTAGCGGCAGACAGCCAGCCCAAGCCAAGAGCTACGTCATCCCTGTTGGTAGCACACACGTTTCTTTACATCAAGTTCTTACGAGTGTATTTGCTTCACGGCACGGGCACATTCTTCCATTAATGTGCCTCTTAGACACAGATGCTATTTACGCGTTTATGCTTCGTTGCCGCTGCAGCAGATTCATGACATTGAACCTAAAAGCATCACACTAAACCATTCCAACAACAAAATACTGGATCAAGATACGTGTTAGCTTTCAAATAGCAAATTGGCAACTTCGCCGCATCTGCGCGTAGTGCTGGTTCTACTCAGTACGTGTGCGTACGTTTCCCACTGTTATCCACATGTACGTACCTATCAGATATACATTATGTGTCCTTTTCTTATCGTTTATAGGTGCGTGCGTATGTACATGTGTGCGTGCGTCCTGGGTGCTTACGTTTTCATGGTATCTTTTTGTTTGTTTGTCAGAATATGTCCCTATGGACTTTCACCATGTGAAAGCACACGATGCTTTTTATATATCAAGTTCACTCGAACCGTCTCTAGCTAAATCCTGACTCTACCTTTGGACAAGGAGGAAGATTCTTCTGATGGAGATGAAGTTAAAGAAGGAGGGTAGTGTGGGAGGGGTTCCCTCCCATAAATAGAGAAATATTTGAATAAATAATAGTCTTATGTGTGTCATTTTATGTAGCCACTTTTTATAGGAAAGGTGGAATTGTTTCAAAAAGTAGGAAATTATTTGCAAAAAAACAGATTATTTGAAAAAGAAGGAGATTGGCGAAAAATAGATCTCCTTCCCACAGAAAGCGGCTCTGTCGTTCTTGTGACTTTGTTTCAGATCACTATTTGTGCAGTTGGAGGGCAGCCATGTGCCCGCGGGCTTCCGCTCTCACAGGTGGAGCAGTAAATGCGGCAGTTCAGGTGCTTCCTTTGTCTTGAGTGCAAATAAAGGGTTCGCGCGGAATTTCAATTAGCTGGTTTCTATCACGGGTACACTTTTCCACCCGGAAGCGGTCTCTCCCGTCCGCACCCTAGGGGTGTTTCTTTCCACGCTGGGCTATCGTCCCTTAACGTCGTTACTGATGGCGTATGTTTAGCTTTGTGCCACTTGTTTTGGATTGAAAGGGTTCGGTTGTTTGAACGCCAGTGGCGTGGTTAGGATCTCGCAGTGAGAGAGACCAAAGGAAGGCAGCTTAGTTACACATTCGTTTACTATGCTACCACGTAATGGCGCAACATGTTATATATAAAATATATTTAAGTTGAAAAGATGGCACGGCTTAATGCCTCCCCCCATATGCCACTGTGAAGGCTGAACTGCCAATCGTGAGGACCACAGTTTGCGGCTGTTACTTCAAAACGAAACATTGATACACATAACGACTACATTTGAGTTGAGAAGTGAAAAAGTAGTTGTCAGCTTGTTGGCAGCTGAAGAATCGGTCTGTTTCTGGCGGGCTTTATGCAGACCCAAAAACAGAACTGAATGACTAATTCAGACATCAGCCGTAACTCGCCTGTGTTTTCGTGCAGAAAGAGCTCGTTAAAGTCAAGCTACCGACAGACGTCGTCGAAGCGGACATTCAACGGCAGATTTGTGGCGGTATTCGACAAATAAACCAACACTGAGCGGGTGGTAGAATGTGAAGCGAATGCCAGTTATGATGGTTTTACTTGCATCGAATAAGGAAATGTAAATGATCGTATCATACGGGAAAATTTAAGTAAAACATAATATATACTATATAAGAATACTATATAAGAATACTATATTATTTACGGTCATCACCGAGAGTGACAATTAAAGGGGGTTTGAGAGTTTCAGGGTAGTGTGTGAATGCTGTGGTGAAATATGATAAATATAACACATAGGCCCCCACAATGTACATCTCTCTAGCAAACTTATATAGTTAGACCTCATTTAGAAGATGCTCAAAGATAATTAACACAAAGAATAACACATAAACCTAACCTGGAACTGGCATAATTATCAAACTAAATAAAGGCTGAAGAGCAACATAAACATGAACAAAATGAAAATGTGGATTGGATATATCACAGCGCACGACAAGGTGCATCACAGTGCACGACAAGATGTATCACAGCGCACGACAAGGTGCATCACAGTGCACGACAAGATGTATCCAAGTGCACGACAAGATGTATCACAGTGCACGACAAGGTGCATCACAGTGCACGACAAGATGTATCCCAGTGCACGACAAGATGTATCACAGCGCACGACAAGGTGCATCACAGTGCACGACAAGATGTATCCCAGTGCACGACAAGATGTATCACCGTGCACGACAAGGTGCATCACAGTGCACGACAAGATGTATCCCAGTGCACGACAAGATGTATCACAGCGCACCACAAGGTGCATCACAGTGCACGACAAGATGTATACCAGTGCACGACAAGATGTATCACAGTGCACGACAAGATGTATCACATTGCACGACAAGATGTATCACAGTGCACGACAAGATGTATCACAGTGCACGAAAAGATGTATCACAGTGCCCGACAAGATGTATCCCAGTGCACGACAAGATGTATCACAGTGCACGACAATATGTATCACATTGCACGACAAGATGTATTACAGTGCACGACAAGATGTATCACAGTGCACGACAAGGTGTATCACAGTGCACGACAAGTTGTATCACAGGGCACGACAAGATGATTGCGAGTCTCCGTAACACAATGTTACGACATTCTTGACAGATATCTTACATTTATAAACCTTGTTAGTTTGTTATCTAATTCCTCATGCTTCACTATCTGAAGACAAAACATAACCAAAGCATCTTGCTAAATGTTGGCACCCACTGCCAGGTTCGGAATGAAATTTACCACATAGACATGCGATATTAACTTTTTGCGTGAACGTTCATAACGAACTGTAATTAAACCAAATCTAAATCAAGCACTGGCACGCAGAAGCGTCAGGCAGGAAACATTTGAATGTTTTACAGTCAATAATTCACACTGCACCAAGACAGTGCCATTAGGCGTGTTGGACAAAGTACACCGGGAAGTGGAGTAGGCAGATGCAGCAAAGTGCCTCTTCCATAACTGATAAAACACAAGTAGGTTCGCGGACAGCCCCACTGCCGGTCGGCTGCAGTCAATATCTGCCTTTGCGATGCCGAGACTGTGCATTCAGTGAGTCAGTCAGTCAGTCAGTCAGTCAGACAGACAGACAGTCAGTCAGACAGACAGACAGACAGACAGACAGTCAGTCAGTCAGTTAACTCAATTACTACATGTGAATGTACAATCCTGGAATTATGTGTATGTAAAAAATCGAGTTGGTGTTTGAATGGACGTGTAGGCCTGAGGGATAAATTGCACGGTGCTATGAGCGGTTCTACACACCGGATACCGCACTGCGTAACGATACCCCCTTTATCGTACACTGAACACTCTTCCCACAGTGTCCCGGAGCAACTGTCCCGCAAGCCACACGTTGCCTAAAAACATCCGTAGACGATTCACATGATCGGCAACTGATTAACGCCTATCATCAAAGCCGGCCACACAAGTTCGGATTGAACCGAAGAATGTGGAAACATCGAGCGCCCGAGAACACGTACTTGCAGCGGCGGGCCAGCGCAACTCCTGGAACACGCCTGTGATCCTAACGCTGCTTGTCAGCTGCCTTATCCCACACGGACTCACAGGTGAGCCGCCGGCGATGCGCACATCAAAGGCTCTATTCTCGGCAAGTCCGTTCTACGGTGCGACGCGTCTGAGAAACCGAACGAAGACGCCAATATCGCTGGATCTGAGATCTGCCACGACGCAGCGACTATCGGTGCATGGAGCGTTATCTCCCTGTCACTGTCTGGCAGTCCGTCAGCTGTCCGATGTCTGCTTAGACGTGCGTGTGTTGAGTATTTGCGTCAACTCCACACCAGAGGCACCACTGCAACAACTTACGTTTGATATTTATTTCAATCGGTAAACTCCCAATTTTCGTCAAGAAATCTCTCAATTTTAATTGCATACAATTATGGATAGTGATTGCATTGAAAATGTACACGGGAACAAAATAACGTTCGGTTCTGTTTGAAATTACGCTGCGTTTACTCAACTGCGCCGTTGTCATGACGTAACAATGCGTAAACAACAATCGCGTTGCCCGGCCAACCAATCGTTTGTACCACTCCGCAACTGTCCATTTTGAATTTATAATCAAGTTGTGGCAGTGGTGATATACATATGCTAGGTGGCGTCACAGCTGTGTGCATTTGTGGGTTTGTATGTATTTGTATGTATTTTAACCGTTCTACTGGCGTATACGATTATAAACATGCCTTCGTGGTCCTTAGGTTCCAATG
Source organism: Lamellibrachia satsuma (assembly GCA_033239005.1). Lineage (NCBI taxonomy): Eukaryota > Metazoa > Annelida > Polychaeta > Sabellida > Siboglinidae > Lamellibrachia > Lamellibrachia satsuma. The sequence goes on along the minus strand of BSQZ01000076.1, from coordinate 257,889 downwards.
GTTACGTGGTGTCAATAAACGTTTACAATAAATGTCAAGACCGTTTCACATAGTGTTTCCAGCCGTGCCGGTAGGTGCCAACATTAGCACACACATTGAATTTGCAACTGTTCAAGCTGAGGTGAATCAAAACTCGATACAGAAATCTTGATTCCACATCTTGTGCAGTTTGCGCCGGTCGTGCTTTTGTGTGAAAACAAACCAAGATTGGTCTGCATGTAACGGCGTACGGGTTTCAGTAGCACTGAGGAGATAAGTCGGAATGAGACTAACGAAGACAGCCAGGCACGAAGTCTGACATCTTCAATGAAGTCATCGATCTAAAGGCATGACTGTGCGATTCTCGAACCAAACCTTCGAAGAGGACATTGATAACAAATGCGATGCAACGGTCATGAATCTCGCATCAGCCAGAAAGTAGAGCAACGATATCGGAACCAGCCACAACATGACAAGCGTTGACATCCGTGCAATCCCAATAATGTGTCTGTTCAACGAATATGAGCACACCATTATGCATTAAACGCAGGACATTTGCGACAGTAGCAACATCAGAGTGAGCCACCGATCAATAGCATCCGTTCCGATGACGACGCTTTATTGGCTGAGAATGACGTTAAAGAACCGCATAACTGATCCAGACAGCATGTTTGAACCAAAAGGAAGATGCATACACAGACATGCGTATACACACGTGAACGTACGTACGCACCCACGCAAGCACGCGCGCGCGCGCGCGCGCGCATGCGCGCACAGGCATGTACGCACACACGTACACACACACACACACACACACACACACACACACACACACACACACACACACACACACACACACACACACACACACACACACACACACACACACACACACACACACGCACGCACGCACACACACACATACATACATACATACATACATACATACATACATACATACACACCCTCCCCTCCACACACACTCAATCACTATATCACTGTATATGCATATGGTTGGCAGTTTGTGTCACAACTTGATATTTAAAACGCGTTCCAATGTATTTCAATTTTAAGGCTCGCGCTAAAAACAACTTCTGATTGGCTTAATTGTTTTAATTTGAAGCGCTCACTAAAAACGACTCGACAGATTGGAATTTGGAGAGTGCACTATAAATCCGCATCTGGTTCGCTTTTGGCTTTAATTTTGAGCGTGCACCAAGACGCCGCTTCTTATTGGTTGGAACTGGAACCACATGCTAGAAATCCGTCTCTGATTGGCTGATTTGGAACGCACTCGAACAGACCGCATTTAATTGGACCGCACTCCAAATATCTAGTTGTGACACAGAGTACCGGTCTTGCCACCTGTCACTGCCCACCGGTCAGTGCCCACGTAACACGACCCGTAAACGAGATGAACGTTTCGATAAGGCGACAATTTATATATTGTCAGAAAGCCTTGTCATAACCATTCCCAACCGTCGAATATCACCAAATATTTCATGTTAGGCTATAAAATTCCTGTTTACACCGACACATTAATCTTATTAGGAATGCATGATCACAACTTACCTGGCTAAATAGACTAACTATTATATGTCTGACAACCCAATATCGGACGTGTTTGATTTGATCAGATTCGACTGGTTGAGTCATCCAATCAGAAAGTTGCAAGATCATGTTGACGCGAATGCAACTGCCTCTTTAAGAGGAGCTGAGAAAGGGGAATGGGTAAGTATGCCTATAAAACGTTTTGTAATACAAAGAGAAATAATACAAAGCCAACTAGAAATGCCATACTATGGCTGTGCCAATGTATACCAAAATAACGCAATGTGTCGACCTTATCTAAAACTAACACATTCTGGCAATGTTTGCTCAAGCCAGTGCATGTTCTGCAACCTCGTATTTACAGTGGTTGCATAGCACGGACCACTGTGGCTATCTGCGGGTATTTTGTACGGACCAACGTGGCTTTTGGTGGGTATTTTGAACGACCAACGTGGCAATAGTTGGGTATTTTGTACGGACCAACGTGGCTTTTGGTGGGTATTTTGAACGACCAACGTGGCAATAGTTGGGTATTTTGCACGGACCAACGTGGCTTTTGGTGGGTATTTTGAACGACCAACGTGGCAATAGTTGGGTATTTTGTACGGACCAACGTGGCTTTTGGTGGGTATTTTGAACGACCAACGTGGCAATAGTTGGGTATTTTGCACGGACCAACGCGGCTATTGACGGGGGTTTCGCACTGGCCACTGTAAGGCTCCCATCCAATAACGTCAACATCGTGTGATGGTGTGACTTGACGCAATATATCTAATCAGACAACATTGACCAGTTCAACGAATGAGATCTTCTAAACCAGCTTTCCGCGCTCCGGGATCGGCTACCAGCCTACTCATTGGTATGCTCGCTGGGTTCCAAACTTCTTGATCTCGCCAAATCCAACGCCATCACCGACGAAGACTTCGTGATTGCGGAACCGTCTCGAAGTTGTGCGTCGCTTATCTCACGGCTTTCGTGACCGGCGTCGCATTGTCGTCAGTCACACTCCGAGACGGTGCACGTCGGCCGCGCTATGCAAATGGCCAGATACCCATCTTCGGCGGCTTAGAAGCCATAACTGAACGCCATCTGCTCAATGGAGGCTGGGATGAGATACGCGACATTTCATCGCGCGGTGGTGGGCGCTTGTTCTCCAAGGGATTGCCGCCGACGATTTGCATAAGCCTATCACGTTTCGCTCGGCACGAGTCACGGATGTAATCCGCGGATCAGCCGTCGGCGTAAGGCATCAGTTACTGTTGATCCGGACAGGGCCATGTGGAACGTTCACAGACAATAAAGACACCGTTGACAATTAGCAGTTAACGGTCCAGTTGAGTCACCGATTAGGTGACTGTAAGAATGCGGAAGATTATGGCACGTTTCCGACTAATTGTGGGTTGGCTGGTAAGAGTGCAGGGTTGGCATGTAACGAAGTAAAAGAAAAAGTATTTCGTTACAATACCTGAGTAGATATTTCAAGTAATTCAGTCAACCCTGTAAGAGTGTATCGCTCCACGGTAGGACGCAGTCATCCTGGTTCACATCAATAAGACGCTAAATTTGTTAATCTGACCTTGGAGGTTCGGTGTTCGCGTTCACTACACTCTTCTTGTATCAATGACGATGGCGAACATGAAGAGATGATGATGATGATGATGATAATGATGAAGATGATACCGACGGTGATGATGAAGTCGATGATACTTACGACGACGACGACGACGACGACGACGACGACGACGACGACGACGACGACGACGACGACGACGACGACACACACACACACACACATACACACACAAAAAACACGCACATACGTACATGCACACGCGCACGCACATGCACACGCACACGCACACGCACACGCACACATACACATACATACATACACACAGGCGTGCGCATGCATGCATGCACGCCACACACACACACACACACACACACACACACACACACACACACACACACACACACACACACACACACACACACACACACACACACACACACACACACACACACACACACACACACACACACACACACACAATCACTGACTGACTGACTGACTGACTGACTGACTGACTGACTCACTCACTCACTCACTCACTCACTCATTCACTCACAGCTGTTTTGGTGCAACGTACTCATTAACCATCAGCGTGTGATTGTCGAGAGCCGGCAATTAATATCCCCAGTGACCGACCATCTCCCATCACTAATGCGACTCTATTGACGGAATAGACGATTGCGTTCTGCGACAACCCCAAGAAGGCACCGCCTTCATTTCCTGGCAGCACGACGGCTGTTTACACCGACCGGCCACTTACGACGTATGGCCTCCGTAGACGATGCGTTCTGCGACAACCCCAAGGAGGCACCGCCTTCATTTCCTGGCAGCACGACGGCTGTTTACATCGACCGGCCACTTACGACGTATGGCCTCCGTAGACGATGCATATCGCACTACCAGACTGCCACGCCCGATGGATATTTCAGTTCGTTTTTATGCAATAAATTGTGTACGGATATGAAATAAATCGCTCCATCTAAAGCCGGTCGGCGGACGATGCCCTCGCACCGAGGCTCGTTAACCTCAAGCACTGCTTTGCAACGGCGCCCGGCCCTAACTGCGACGCAAATACTCGAGCGACACTGTTTACTTCCGTAGCGATCGCAATTGAGTGTTAAGTGATTTCTGAATTGTGTGTCGTACACTATTCGGTCATGTGTGAAATTAAAAGCGCTGCCGTTTCGCGACCAGTGCTGTTTTCGCCGGAAGCTGATTTGGTTGAGTGACGCCTGGTTGCAGACTGACCGTACTGGAGTGTGGGAAACCAACGGTAATAGAACCGATTCTAGCAGAACAGTGAACGTTGCTGAATTAGCGATGTCATTATTAATTATGATATCATTATTACGTAACAATCCATAGTAAACAATTGCACATGATGCGTCGACGATAGCCAGTCGTAAATAGGACAGTGATTTTGATGAGTATAATACAGTTGGAATTTCAAATATATATATATATATATATATATATATATATATATATATATATATATATATATATATATATATATATATATATATATATATATATATATATATATAGTTGCGTGATTTAGATATTGATTATGATGACATTATAAACAATCAACTGGATTGATCTTCTGAAGTTAAGTGGCATTATTCGGAGCAGAAATAATAATAGTGCCAACATCAATAGTGAAAACTAGAACAATCCTTCCCTTGACACCAGTGGCGTATACAGGATTTCGTAATGGGGCGGCAAAAGGGGCCAAGCTTAGTCATCCATTAGTTTATCATGCTACCGTGTGGCGGCGCAACAGGTTATATAAGAAAAAAAATCAAAACGTTAGCCAAGTTCAATGCCCCTAAATGCGTCACCTCATGAGACGGTCTCTTTTAAGCCGATTGAAAAAATGTACAGCATGAATTTAAATGGCTCCCCGCGGCCAGCGCGATGTTATGCTTGGCACTGGTAACGGGCAGGATAATTTCCGAGCACCCAACGACCTCGTCGTGATACAGAAATACAACATACAAACAGTGTGTGTAAAAAACGACCGGAGGTGGACGAACGGACTCTCGCTGGCGTAGCCGTGAAGATCAAAGTGACAGTCGGAAAGGTTCTCCCTTACGTCATAACGGCGGTACCACACTGCCACCAGGTGGCTTTGGTGTTATATGTCACGAAATGTTAAACCATACTTCACCGATGAGTGGAACACAGGTGGTGTGGCGATGCTAATCACAAATTCCTGGGATATTGCTACTAAGAATTGAGCAAGTTGACGCTCCTTGAAGACAGGAAGACACGCGACACCGAAGACGGAGTGGTAGCGTCCAGTGCGCAGAGGCGGCGGATTGTACTTTCAAAGTGGAGAAATGTGATGACACAACACGTCGAAGGACAAAGCACTCCTGGTTGTCACCATGTGTAGCAGTCCTTGTTATCACGTGTAGTATACCTGGTTATTATCAAGTGTTGCTCGCCTGGTTATTATGAAGTGTAACATTCCTGGTTATTAACAAATGTAGCAATCCTGGTTATTATCAAGTGTAGCACGTACGTTCGTTCGTTCGCTATGCTTTCATTTATTCATATCCTGCTATGCACCATCCACATGAGAGTAAGATAAATATTTGTTCTGCTTACAATTTACAAGCATTCCTTATTCAAAACAGCAATACATTCGTTCTACAAATAATTACGGCTGGTTTTTCATACATTAACCGCCCGCCCGCCCGCCCGCCCGCCCGCCCGCCCGCCCGCCCGCCCGCCCGCCCGCCCGCCCGCCCGCCCGCCCGCCCGCCCGCCCGCCCGCCCGCCCGCCCGCCCGCCCGCCCGCCCGCCCGCCCGCCCGCCCGCCCGCCCGCCCGCCCGCCCGCCCGCCCGCCCGCCCGCCCGCCCGCCCGCCCGCCCGCCCGCCCGCCCGCCCGCCCGCCCGCCCGCCCGCCCGCCCGCCCGCCCGCCCGCCCGCCCGCCCGCCCGCCCGCCCGCCCGCCCGCCCGCCCGCCCGCCCGCCCGCCCGCCCGCCCGCCCGCCCGCCCGCCCGCCCGCCCGCCCGCCCGCCCGCCCGCCCGCCCGCCCGCCCGCCCGCCCGCCCGCCCGCCCGCCCGTGTGGACGACAGTAGATTATGATATAATATTATATCTGATGCGCCACTTATCATGGTAGGGTTTTTTATGATTATTGTAGTTTATGATTATTGACTGATACATGCATTCTTTTACTGATTGTGTAATGATGCGAGTCCAAGTCAGTTGAGTTGCCAATAAAATTGTCTTTATCTAAAATTATTATCTAAAGTTCAGGTAGTACACGACCTACCTGCAGATATTGCATGACCTCGCACGTGACTCGGCCGAGGTACCAGACGACTCACCTGCAGATACTGCACGACCTTGCACATGACTCCGCCGAGGTACCACGTCTCGGTGACGTCGCCGACGACCGTGGGAGGCAGACAGATGACGATGACGAGGATGTCGGCGAACGAGAGGTTGACGATGAAGTAGTTCGTCACGGTGCGCATGTGTCGGTTGCGCCAGACGGCGAAGCACACGAGCGCGTTGCCGACGAGCCCAAGGAAGAAGACGACAGCGTACAACGAGATGAGGATCCACTCGAACGTCGTCGGAAAGACGTAGGCCTCGATCATGTCCACGTAGTCGTCGTCGCTGACGCAGTACTCGTTTCTGCATTCGATCGTCGTTGTCGCTGGTGTCGAGGTCGCGTTCGCCCTGACCGCGGCCAGAGCCGGTGCAACGGCCGAGATGTTCATGGTTGAGCGACTCTGTCGTACGTCGCAGCCGCTCCGATCGCCGATCGGAACTGACATCCGCGGTGGAGCCCCTCTGAACGTTCGACGGTTCCGACGTCACGGAAGGAATTCAGCGGCCGATACGATCAGAGCAACGGCTGCGGCGGCGGCGGTGGCGACGGCGGCGGGCGAGATACGAGGAGTCCGTCTACGCTTTGAACGCTGCACAATTTGCGCGCGCGGCGTCCGCGAGTCGGCGCCGCGTGGGGACGGGTGTGGTTCCGGTCTCGCCGACCAGGAACGCCACCCGTCGGAGGCGGACGGATGAAAACAGACACGGGCGGCGTTAATCCGAGGCCGGCCACCCCGGACTGGGCGAATGGAGGCGCCGACCGACGCGACAGCGATCAAACAGGCGGCGGGTGAGTGACGCCGATGCGGCAGAGTCAATCAAACGTCGGTCCGCATACGTAGAACGTAGAAGAGCCAGAGCACTGCAAACGCAAACATAAAGTATGTTCACCGACGGTCGGTACACCGTGATTAGCTTGTCACAACACCAGTTAACGCGGCGGGGACGAGTGCGGGCAACTTGTATTATGTTCTGGGTTCGCCGTCGCTACCCGGACACGCATGCTACAGTTATATCTATGAATGAATGAATTAATTATATCTATATTTACAAAAGTACCAGTAGATGAACACACCATAATATAAACAGCTACACTCAGAGTGCATGTAGCTATTACAAATCTGCACGAACGAACGAAAGAACGAACGAACGAACGAACAAATAAGAGCGATTTAAATGTTTATATAGAGGTCGTCTCAAAATCTTCATTCGACGCCATGTAGGTTAGCGTCCTTCGCAGTTGCTGGCTAGTGCAGTTTACATCACTTCCGGTATCTACCGGGAAAAAGACGAAATCCTACGATCGCTAGACAGACTTCGTCAGAACAGGTTTGACCGCGAATATAGACGTGACGTGTATATTCTCCGCCAGTGCACCCACGGCTTCGGCCGATCAATATGTGTCTCCTCCATCGACCCACCCACCGCGTGACGGATCAAAATGCTCATTACCAGCTCGCTTACAAATTCGAAACCGAAATAAAAACAAAACGAAGTGTTATTAGGAACTGTTACACCACCGCTACACCACCGTTACACCACCGCTACACCACCGTTACACAGTCGAGTACACGAACTCGTTGCTATATGAGCGAATGCATTACTATCGCAGTTGGAACTGCGGCACGACCCGTTTGCCGAGTTTGTTCATTTGAAAACGATACAACGTCTGGTTATATGTACTCGTCTTCTGTTTGAAGCCGTTTCTATCATTGCTTGGCAGAAGAAACTTGTTTACTGGAACTTTTGTTTTAATTAATAAATAACATTAATTGAATAAGGTTAAAACGAAACAAAAGTCATGGTTTTGGAGCTAAACACCTAAAAGAGATTCCGGTCATTTCTCCGAATGAACAAGGGCTGACATGTTCATCAGCTCGACCGATAAGCGCATGTGCAGTTCTGTGACAATTGACGTATTGAGGGAGGCCGTCATACACAGAACCACTGCAAACTCTGAAACAAACGTGTAATTTTGTCAGAAAGTGGACCAGTTTAGTAAACGAAAGCCAATATTTGTCACATAAGTTGAGTTTGGACGCAAATAGCATGGCCATATCATATTGGCAAGTATAGAAATAGGGTAGCCTTACCAGATATAATGACTAAAGTCTATTCTTTCGATAGCAACCATTAAATGGCGAGTCATATCGGTGCAACGAACGTAATAACCTACTGTTGCAATATAATAAATGGGTTTGCCTACACGCGGAGTTCAAACTGTGACTTTAGTGTTAACGGCGGTTATTATTAAGCTGACTTCTTGTATCAAATGCAATGTCAACATATAGCAATTCAAGACCAGTCCAGTTTCGATAACAACATTACTCGTTTTCTACAGCAGCTCGTCGACGCCTCGCAATACTGCCACCTTCCAAAAACGATCAATCGATAAAAGCCGTCAGAATAACGACGGCCCCATCGTTGTGAAGCGCGATGTCAACAGTACACTACCCACGCGTCTGCCTCCCGGTCGGACGACGTGAACACAAGACAGGGGCTTCGTTATTAAAGCAAAACTGATGATCGACCGACAGAACGTTTGATTATAATTTCCTCTTCAGTTCCCAGACAGAACGCCACGGCACCAGCACGCGAGCTGCATGCTCAAAAAACGCAGCCTTCCCGAGGCGCTTCGATGGAATAAGCGTGCCAGCGGAACCGGCCGAGTCCGGCGCTTGTTTTTGCCGGCCGCCGTCTTATTCTCGGTAGAGTAGACGCCGGTGAAACCCCGCAGCCCGAGGTGCTTCGTAGATGTGACAGCTAGAGTTATGTGAGAAGCAATCTGCCAAAAGGACAAGTTGCGGAGAACGGCTTCGGGGCTGGATGGCCGCTGACGTGTAGACCTGGTTACAGGGACCGCTAGCGAACTGCACCCTAATATATGTAATGATTAACACTGACTCGTACTCGTAGTAGTCGTCGCCGCGATAATTTTCATAATTGTAGCATATCCAGTAGTTGCAACAGGTAATGATGATTGTGCTGCTGCTGCTGTTGCTGCTGCTGATGCTGCTGCTGCTGCTGCTGCTGCTGCTACTACTACTACTACTACTACTACTACTGCTACTGATACTGGTAGCAGCAGTTGCAGTAGCATCATCGTCGTAAATGTGACAGTAGCAACACTTCCATTACCCAACACGTCATACACACATTTTTTTATTAATTGTCGTCACCGTCGTTGTCATAGGTTTCTGTTTAGTTTGATTTATTGTTAATTGTGTTTTACTGTTGTCGTTGCAACGGTCGCTGTCGTTACTGCAGGTTACGACAAGTCTTCAGATAAACAGGAGATGTGTGGGTTCGGGTTTGCAGGCAGCTGTTGTAACACACGCACATGCAAGATATGTGCACACGCGATAACTTCACAGAGCAGCGATAGGAACCGTAACTTCGTGAACCATTGATCTTCGTGAGAAGATCTCGAAGCGTCGCCGATGGTTTCCAGAACCAGCCCTCTTTCATGCTGATCTCATTGTGGAGATCACGGCATTTTGTATTCAGCGCAGACATCGCTTTGAACACGGGTCTATCGTAGTATCAAAACTGGAAATCGTGTTCAACCAAAGTGGCGCCAACTAATGAGAAGCGTTGCTGATAAGTCCAACGTTTTGTCCACTACGCTACACCGCGCTTACCTTGCCGTTCCCGTAACCACGTGGCTTATTTTCTTTCACGCGGCATTACCAGGTCACGTGTTCTCACAATCCAGGTGAAACGCTCGCCAGGCGCCGGTGCTGCTATCAAAACGGCCGTCCTCGACATTTAAAATTCGGTAAGATAGTTGTACAAACGTTTTACCAAAGGCTTTTAAAGATTAAATTTGGTCCACGTTGATGGGCGCGCGGACAAAAGCCCATCCGAACAAAATAGAATACGACTAAATACTTGCTAAATATTGTTATCATAACCAAATGGGAAATACCATAATAGACATAAAGCAAGTTACCCTCCTGTCTGTTTCGTAGGCTATGTTTATTGCTGTGAATATTAACTCACCATTCATTCATTTCATGACCACCATGGAAGTAATACTAAATATTCAACAGATGATTAGTCAAGTAGCAATCTAAATTTCTAACAAACTTTATAGACTATATAAGTATTTGTACGTATTTAGATTGTGGGGCTTTTGTCCGTGTTTTTTTTGTCCGGGATGCTTTTGTCGGGCGGGGGGAGGCTTTTGTTTGTGGAGCTTTTTTCCTGGTCCACATTGATGTATGGTGCAAAAATATGGAAAATTTCTATAAGACGCCAACATAGACTGGAAGTATTCGAGATGTGGTGTCTAAGAAAAATACAACATGGAACATGGATTGAACATTTCATAGGTGCGGAATAAAAGTAAATTCTTCAACAAATCACAGAAACACGAACTAAAATATATTGGCACATCATCAGACAGGAAGGAAGGCAAAGGGATATATTGGAGGGTTGGTGGAGGGTGAAAGAAAGAGGCAGGGGAAGACCAAGAGTCACGTGGACAGACGACATCAAGGCGTGGATGGGTTAAATGAAGTGTGAAGGTCTTATTAGACCCGCACAGCACAGACATCAGTCTAGACCTACGACAGCCGACCTGCCGAGAGGAGAGCACAGTGCAGGCATCAGTCTAGTCCCACGACAGCCGACCTGCCGAGAGGAGAGCACAGTGCAGGCATCAGTCTAGTCCCACGACAGCCGACCTGCCGAGAGGAGAGCACAGCGCAGGCATCAGTCTAGTCCCACGACAGCCGACCTGCCGAGAGGAGAGCACAGCGCAGGCATCAGTCTAGTCCCACGACAGCCGACCTGCCGAGAGGAGAGCACAGCGCAGACATCAGTCTAGTCCCACGACAGCCGACCTGCCGAGAGGAGAGCACAGCGCAGACATCAGTCTAGTCCCACGACAGCCGACCTGCCGAGAGGAGAGCACAGCGCAGACATCAGTCTAGTCCCACGACAGCCGACCTGCCGAGAGGAGAGCACAGCGCAGACATCAGTCTAGTCCCACGACAGCCGACCTGCCGAGAGGAGAGCACAGCGCAGACATCAGTCTAGTCCCACGACAGCCGACCTGCCGAGAGGAGAGCACAGCGCAGACATCAGTCTAGTCTCACGACAGCCGACCTGCCGAGAGGAGAGCACAGCGCAGACATCAGTCTAGTCTCACGACAGCCGACCTGTCGAGAGGAGAGCACAGCGCAGACATCAGTCTAGTCTCACGACAGCCGACCTGCCGAGAGGAGAGCACAGCGCAGACATCAGTCTAGTCCCACGACAGCCGACCTGCCGAGAGGAGAGCACAGCGCAGACATCAGTCTAGTCCCACGACAGCCGACCTGCCGAGAGGAGAGCACAGCGCAGACATCAGTCTAGTCCCACGACAGCCGACCTGCCGAGAGGAGAGCACAGCGCAGACATCAGTCTAGACCCACGACAGCCGACCTGCCGAGAGGAGAGCACAGCGCAGACATCAGTCTAGACCCACGACAGCCGACCTGCCGAGAGGAGAGCACAGCGCAGACATCAGTCTAGACCCACGACAGCCGACCTGCCGAGAGGAGAGCACAGCGCAGACATCAGTCTAGTCCCACGACAGCCGACCTGCCGAGAGGAGAGCACAGCGCAGACATCAGTCTAGACCCACGACAGCCGACCTGCCGAGAGGAGAGCACAGCGCAGACATCAGTCTAGACCCACGACAGCCGACCTGCCGAGAGGAGAGCACAGCGCAGACATCAGTCAGTTCAGAACCCACGACAGCCGACCTGCCGAGAGGAGAGCACAGCGCAGACATCAGTCTAGACCCACGACAGCCGACCTGCCGAGAGGAGAGCACAGCGCAGACAGACAGAGGAGACAGCGCAGATCGTAGACCCACGACAGCCGACCTGCCGAGAGGAGAGCACAGCGCAGACATCAGTCTAGACCCACGACAGCCGACCTGCCGAGAGGAGAGCACAGCGCAGACATCAGTCTAGACCCACGACAGCCGACCTGCCGAGAGGAGAGCACAGCGCAGACATCAGTCTAGACCCACGACAGCCGACCTGCCGAGAGGAGAGCACAGCGCAGACATCAGTCTAGACCCACGACAGCCGACCTGCCGAGAGGAGAGCACAGCGCAGACATCAGTCTAGACCCACGACAGCCGACCTGCCGAGAGGAGAGCACAGCGCAGACATCAGTCTAGACCCACGACAGCCGACCTGCCGAGAGGAGAGCACAGCGCAGACATCAGTCTAGTCCCACGACAGCCGACCTGCCGAGAGGAGAGCACAGCGCAGACATCAGTCTAGTCCCACGACAGCCGACCTGCCGAGAGGAGAGCACAGCGCAGACATCAGTCTAGTCCTACGACAGCCGACCTGCCGAGAGGAGAGCACAGCGCAGACATCAGTCTAGTCCTACGACAGCCGACCTGCCGAGAGGAGAGCACAGCGCAGACATCAGTCTAGTCCTACGACAGCCGACCTGCCGAGAGGAGAGCACAGCGCAGACATCAGTCTAGTCCTACGACAGCCGACCTGCCGAGAGGAGAGCACAGCGCAGACATCAGTCTAGTCCCACGACAGCCGACCTGCCGAGAGGAGAGCACAGCGCAGACATCAGTCTAGTCCCACGACAGCCGACCTGCCGAGAGGAGAGCACAGCGCAGACATCAGTCTAGTCCCACGACAGCCGACCTGCCGAGAGGAGAGCACAGCGCAGACATCAGTCTAGACCTACGACAGCCGACCTGCCGAGAGGAGAGCACAGCGCAGACATCAGTCTAGTCCTACGACAGCCGACCTGCCGAGAGGAGAGCACAGCGCAGACATCAGTCTAGACCTACGACAGCCGACCTGCCGAGAGGAGAGCACAGCGCAGACATCAGTCTAGTCCTACGACAGCCGACCTGTCGAGAGGAGAGCACACCAAACCTGTCACGACAAAGACTTGGTTTGAATTATATCCGTTATGTTTCTTGCAACAGGTCGGCCAGCTACAAGACCACACTAACATCACTTGACAGCCCAGACAAGTAGATCACAACTTCGACACGTCAACTAGCACAAAGTGGTCGTCCGTTACAATTTGACAGTCTCACATTGGCCTGTCACGCAATAATCAATAAGGCATTTTTATTTCATCGTCGTTGTAGCCCAATGACCGTTTTGTGTTATTTTGTGTGGTAAATAGCTCATTTCTGGTAAATAGCTCATTTCTGTCTTTTGGGTTTTTAATAGGCCCTGTTTCAACGTAGGTAAGATGTGCGTTTAGGAAAATCGAGATTGCTCAGAACGACAAGTATTTTGAAAGCCGCTATAGAATCGCAGACAGCCACTACTACTGAGCAATAATCGAAGGTCGGTCGTTGGATGTTTTATTCTAGTGTAAAACCTATTGTGGCGGTATCTTCTGTGAATGATGTCAACAGTTGTTTGGTAAACTGCTCCCACCGGCATTCACGTCCGATTTACTGAAATCCATCAATCCATTTTGGGCCGTTGCCATGGAGAAGAAATTGGAAGAAATCCTGTGAAAAGATCGCCATCCAAGGCAAGAAAAACCCAGATGGCACGTGGACAAGGAAGCTGTTGGATTATCGAGAGTCCAACATTTCTTCATCTATGTGTAAACGGCCATTCTGGGATATTTGTTCATTTAGTTTTTAAACATATTCGCGCTGCTAGCAGTTACACAATCTGTAGATAGTTTGTTCAGTTCATTTATTGAGAATTAGCACTTTTTTACTTCTAATCTACACTGTTCCTTCAGTAATATTACTTCGTGTCCTCTAGTTTTTCTATCTTTCTTAAGTGAGAAAACATATATTTCTATCAATATTTTCACACCCATTCGATATTTTAAACACTTCAATGTGATCTGTTCGTAGCCTCCTTGTCTCGAGTGTTGCTAAACCACATTATTTTAGGCGCCTTTCATAACTAAGATTTCTCAGTTCTGGAATCAGCTTTCTGGACCAATAACGACCCGCTATGTTTGATTGGGAGACGATTTGATCGTTACATTGGTTGTCTTACGCGCGACCTCTTTTCTAAAGGTCAACAGAGAAAATGCCACCGGACGACGTCACCGACTGAAGACAGTTTGATGTAGAGGCGTGGTAGTCGATTACCTTTTTCTCCGAAGCTCTCTCTTCTGCATTCTCTTTCGTCTACCCTCCTGATGCCACTACGCTCAGCCAGAACACAACAGAAACAATGCCACCGGACTACGTCACTGACTGTCGCTTTCTCTATCTCTATTACATATTTCTCAAATGCTTCTATATGCTATGTATATATCAACACATATTTTCCATTTCCGGTAATTTCTTATTAATGTAGAATATGCCATTTCACAGAATACAATGTACCTAAGACAATTAAAAGACGATGTTATCATATATATGCCAGCCTTAATTTATAAAACGGGCCACGCAAAGATGATCGATTGTCGGATCCTCGACGAGCCAATGGCTTTCTTGTTTACTTGACACAGACGACAACTCAGGCGCCTTGTTGACTTGTTAGGCCATCAGAAGCTTTTATGGTTTGAACGACAATCTTTCTACATCCAATCTTGATAAATCATTGACCCCGTCTATCTCGAGAGATAATCTCAAGATTATCTCGAGAGATAATGGAAATGCGCCGTACGTGACATATGTGTTTTGCGCAGCATCTGCGGTGGCTAAAAAGTGCGATTTTTGATTGGCCGTCTCTGTTACATTTGGTATCGGTGTAGACGTCTGATGTAGAGGCGTGGCAGTCGGTGGTTTTTTTCTCCGACGCCCTCTATTCTGCATTCTCTTTTCTCTGCCTTCCTGATTCAACTACGCACAGTCTGCCGCCAGTGTTGCGGTCAGGTGGTCTCGATGCTGGTCTGAGCAGATTTTCTATTTCGCCGGCAAGCATCCTTGTACCGCTGGACTGCTATCAGCACACATCACAACATCACACAGAATGAAATTGTCACTCTGTTTAAGTTAAAAAGGGTACGAAATTATGGTCTCGTCAGAATAACCCACGTCAGCCAGGCACAACAGCGCCTGGACTTACCGTCGTCATTGAAAGCCCATTCTAGATGCAGTCGGTCCACCATTGGAGCAACACACGACATCGTGCACGGCCACCCTACCCTTGTCATGGCCGTAAATCCCTGTGAGAGCGTCTTTCGCGTGGCGACTACGTTACTGACTTGACTGGCCGTGCACATACTTCTGTCTGGTGCGGAGGAGTTACCGTTCCCGGTCGCCTCGTTCACTGCAGGCGTCCATGTAATTGTGCCGTGCAGTTCGACGCCATGACGAAGAGGTCATTAAATCACCTGCTCACCGTGGGTTCTGCATTGTTATCGGAACCACCTCTGTTCCGTCGAAAACTGCTTCAAATGTTGCTACTGCGATCACCTTTCGTGATAAATGTGCAACATACAATAACTTATAATGGTCTGTCAGTGTTATTGTATAGACATTGATGCGAACGTTGCAACGGGTTTTTACTAACACTGATGTATATCTTGATGTTTGGATATCTACATCAAAGATAGTCCGGCGTAGTTGCTCAGACTTCGCCCCCGCTGTAAACCAACATATTTTTAGTGAGGCAGTAAATGTAGCAGGTTTAATGTTTGTAACGAGTCGTTTCGTCTTCGCGTTGCAGCGGGTCTTGATTCGCTAAGTAGGCAACCGTGAAAACAACAGCTATAATTGCGGGGATGTAATCACGGGGCATATTGTGTTACATTGGGGTATAATTATTATGTAGTATTGAGGTATATTGTGTCACATTGGGGTATGAGTATTATGCCGTATTAAGGTATATTGTGTCACATTGGGGTATAAGTATTATGTTGTATTGAGGTATATTATGTCACATTGGGGTATAAGTATTATGTCGTATTGAGGTATATTGTATCACATTGGGGTATAAGTATTATGTCGTATTGAGGTATATTGTGTCACATTGGGGTATAAGTATTATGTCGTATTAAGGTATATTGTGTCACATTGGGGTATAAGTATTATGTCGTATTGAGGTATATTGTATCACATTGGGGTATAAGCATTATATCGTATTGAGGTATATTGTGCCGGCCATTTAACACAGCCGCACATGTTCCTCACTGTTCTACTGGTGCAACAATAAACAGACTGTTGACATGTTTTATATCTTAACATATCCGATAACAGATCGACATATTCACTGTACCGATAATAGCAAAATGGACATCCATTATTTGAAATGACGTTACAGATACACTGGGTGCAAACACGTTTGATTAAGTTATTTACTGATGCCACAACACAGGAACTATCACGGAGGAGGCACTAACTGCCACTGACGAACGTGTGGCACTTGTAAATTCTCTGTTTGACCGGCGATCGCTTTTAAGCCTCAGACACAGACATCCCACGGTGTACGAGACAACAACACAGGCGCCTGCTTCTAACCAGCTGCTGTCTCTGTCAATCGCCAGCGAGCACTATACCGACGCATTTGCCGCCTCACTATGACCGGCCCAAGCAACTTTACGACGTTGCTGTTTGATTCCCGTCAAAGTCCTGCGCTCCTTCCTGCAGCGTGTCTGTGTTGACAGACCTAGACACCAGGTTACGATACTGGGCCACTGTACGGTGTACGACTCCGGCAGGATTGATGAAGCAACCAGTAACCTGACAGCGTAACATAACGTAGTTATGCGGGACCATGTTCTTGTGGGGATTGATCATCTCCAAGAAACACGAGTCAGTCGTCCTGATGTCAGTGTCAGGCGGTGCCGTGGTGCATTGCTGGATGAACAAGATTTGACATCTGAAGTGACTGATCGTTGCACGACCCTGCCGACAAACGTCGCCTGGTCGGCAGCCAGCCACTTGGGCTCTCCTCGCATAGCCTCGCGTCCGGTCCGCATCTCTGTCCACTTCGCCTCTGCCACATGTGACCAGACCACTGTCTAACTGACATTGACCTTGATCCACACAAGTGCTATTGTTTATGCTTATCAAAGTATGTTTTTTTGTAAAATTTCGTTCAGAAAAGTTTCAGTCAAAACACTGGAGGCTGACATCTTGATTGGCCTACTCACACACCGAATTACTTCATGTAGTTACACGGAACTATTTTCAGTAAAAAAACATGGCCTACTAGATATACGTTTTCGAGTCGAATCATAGTGACATGATTTGTAATTCTTTGAAATAAGAAGTGATGTTTTGGGGAAATAACTAACTATTCCGTGGGAGAAAGAGAGAGGGGGGGAGGAGGTCCAAAATGCAGCTGAGGCAGATGTGACGAGGAAGGATCTTGGGACCAGAAGCGAAGCTCTGTGGAAAGGATGGTTTAGTCAGTGTTGACGCCAACAGCTGCGGGTAATTGTCGGCGTCCTGCGCCAACGGCTGCGGGCAGCAGTACGCCGACAATTCAATGTCAGGTGCAATAAGATACAGAAAAGCAAATTTCATGTCGTATGCCGCATTACCAGCGACGTTACTGAACACTGGACTTAATCGAACAGCCGGAAGGTCGTGGTGTTGCCTTGCACGTGCGGCTCTTATTGGATTATCACCGGACAAAGCCTACATCAAGGCCGATATCAGGCAGATGGGCTCTGTCAAAACACGGTGATATACTGATGGCTGGACAAAGGAAATAATTCAGAAGGACACTAACTGAGAGATGCTGGCCAAGTCCATTCCACGTGACGACGTCACGGTCGTAATAAGGCATGTAATAATGTCTATACTCCTAGTGAGCATGCGCCGTACACCAGCGGGCGTAGATAATCATACGGGTTCGTTTGCGATCTGTCGGATTTTTTGCTATACGTACAGGTGTGCACCTGTGAGGATGGGCACCTACTATACGTGTCGCCACCCATATTACTGAGAGTGAGCAGTCTCGGGTATAAACCCATGTTAAGGGTTCGACACCTGCAAAAAACAACATCGACACTTCCGGCCGAGTCTCTAATCGGGGACTCTTCGAACAGATGTTAAACTGGCGATGAATATACTTAGCCCATTTCAGACTGACATGGTTTACGAAGACATTTTTATTCTAGGACCACGTGCGTGACGTGTTTGCGCAACGAAGTCCATTAACATTTATTGCAATTCTGATATACACCAAACAAGATCTCAGTTTGCGCAGTAAAAATCCATTAACAAACAACCTGCGACATAAAATGTTCGCCATAATGTTACCATCTGTAATAATGATCTAATCTATAAAGCAAAGTGTGTGTTTGTCTGTCTGTTGTCCTATAAACACGGCCGCATCGGTCGGTCGACCGGGATGACATGCTGCAGGGTGATCCGGTGGGCGGACGGACATGGGAGGGTGGGATGTGTAATAATAATAATAATAATTGACTTCTATGGCGCCTATATCCTCAGGAACCTGAGCTCAGAGGCGCGACAAAACAGAATCAGTAGGCGTAATCGTAAACAGGGACGCGCAAAAGTCAGTATCAGAACGAGGGACAACCGAACATTTATGGTGGGAATGCAAGTTGGAATAGATATGTCTTGAGTTTTTTTCGGAAAATAGCAATAGTTCACCGGATCACCCTACAGCGTGTATCTACTGTATTTAATAAAGTAGAACAGTAAATTATAGCATAATTCGACGTCGTCTGTACACGGCTCCATTGCCGTTTTGTTGCGTCATTTACCGATAGAGGACGCTGTCTGTGGCATTTTGTGAAATCTGGTTATCTGTTGTGTTGGATTAATGTGCTCTGCTCTCGGACAGTGTACCGCGGAGACCAGAAACCAGCAAGAGAACAGTTCTGTTTGGTACGCGGTTTCGAGCCTAGTATTGCATCAACGAGGACGCCGTATTGGTGAGACGAACTCAGCAACACCAGTTTACCGGAAGTCGTCATCTCGCTAAGCGTGCACCACCCACTGGCGAGGACCTAATGTTAAAACGGAGCATCAACGGTTCTTGTCATGCAAATGTTGACAGTGTATAAAGCAAAGTCACATATTACTCTATATGGCTCCGACAAGGAGAGGTGTTAAATCGTAGTACGAGGCAGTCGGTTTTGTTGGCATAGTATTTAATTGTCGTTCGGGTCAGCCTTTGGGGATAAATCACAGCGCTTTGTTTGCTTTAGCGATAAACGCCTCTTTAATCATCGCCGATATGTCATCATAACATCATAACGACCAGAAATGTTATAATTTTCGACACTTACGAACATGCAGCGTCTTTTCAGACATCGCAAACGCGCACTTCTGAATATAATGCACGTTCTAATTGTCGTCGTATCGTTGAAACGGGTCCGAAATTTACCGTCTCGGTCGTAACTGTTTTGTTGGCCGACGCCATTTATGGAGTGTTTCCCACTGTAAAGCTACACACGTCCACCACATCTGGCGGTGACTATAAATCACTGAGTCGTTATTAGGATCGATTTACTCGCATCGATGCATTGACTGTCTACTGCCCACGGCCTGTTAACTACCATTAAAGGCTACACCTATTGTTGCGGGGTTTCGCTCGCCATCGTAAAAAAGGCAAACTATAAATCCTGTTATGTTATTATACTATAAAAGTAATATATATTTTTGCGTCAAAATATACAAAAGGTACGTTCTTTTAGAGTATCCAGTCTTTGGGACTGCTCAAAACGCTTTACACTTCACCCTCTGGCACACCCGTTCATTCCAACGCCGACTCGACTTCTCTGGGAAGAATTCAGCCACGCGGCAATTACTGCGCGAAGATTATTCGTTCACACATCCACCACTGTCTGTAGCCAGGTATTCGTTTATACCGCCGTGTGGTGTTGCACACCGGCACCTCTGCTTTGTTCGGCAGCGAGTGTCATCGTGTACGTGAATGCAAATGACGCATGCTACGTGAACGGAGAAACATTGTTAGCGACGAAGAGCGCCAACGCGGAATGACGCTAAACGACGTAATTAGCTGTGGGGCAACGTGGGACGAACGAAATTACCAAAGCGGCGAAACGAAAACAAGAGGCTTCTAACCCGAGTTCTCTCGGTTGAGAGTCAGTTATTCTAACCGCTAATCTAACCTATACGCAAAGCGAAATCGTTCGTTAGTCTGCCAGGATGCTGCGATTCGCGTCAGCACATTTATTATTTAAAATTAAATACCTCGTTTAGTGTCATCCGCGTTGGTTTTCGTCGTCGCTAACATTGTCTCTCCCCTCACGTAACAAGTGTTATTAGCATTCACGTACATGACGGCACTCGCTGCCGGAAAAAGGTCCTGGCAGTGTAAAGCACTACACGATAAAAAGTGGCTAACACTAACTGTTGCTCGGTCTTAAGTGCGTCTGTCAGGCTCGTACGTGGACCAACAGCAAAACAGGCATAATTGAAACAAGATCATACTAAGAATTCAACAAAAACTACGAAAAACGGAAACAACGCAATGCTTTTTCGTTTCCTCTCTAACAAAAAAGGAGACAATTCTGTTGTGTTAAGAGAGGCTTCATGAACTGCGCGATCCCTGTCTCTCTGCACTCTGGATAATCACTGTTAAACACCATACTAATGTTAACCTTTGGGTTGATTCATATTTGCACAACTTACATTCTCAAAGGTAGCAAACGGATTGGGATTGTGACCATATTGACTCATCTTCTGTAAGACACAGAGCAACTAGGCCCATACTCAGTAATACACAATTTCCTACAACAATACGCCAAATAACACACATATATCGGCTGTGATGGGAAAACAAGTCGTGTCATACACACAAAAGAAACATCCCAAAATGGACACCAGAATGGCTCATAGAAATGGAACAGACAGTAAAGCCTTAACATCTGTTGCCAGACTAGGAACAAGCAAAAATAGGCATGTATCGCTATATGAAGAAGTAATGCGTGTCGCCGATATTGAACGGCGTTATATCGGCAAAACGCCGCCTCGAACAAAGAGCAACTTATGACGCATTGCGGTTACGTTGCTCGATTATCGCCCACGACGAATATGCCTTTATGCGAGTATCAGCTGCGTAATGCTCTTTAACTACACCGTTGTGTAATATTGGTTTGTCATCAATGCACAAATGAAGGCATGCTTGCATCGTATAGCACTCAGGTGGGACACAGATGTAGTTGAACACACATTAAAAACACGTCACACAGACCATGGGGTAAACACCCTTGTTGTTGGCGTTTCAGATCATGGAGTGTAAACTTCGTTTCCACGACAAGCTGTGAAAACACCTTATTGTTTCCACGCAGAACCCTTTGTGATATCACATACTTAAAAAAATAATTAGCTTGAACCATGTTACATGAAACACGCAATGTTTCAAGTTCCGCAGCTAAACGTCGCGTTTCGAAAGCGAATTTTGAAGAAATTTGTAATATGATTAAGGTGCTTGCCATGCCAGCTTTTAATGACAATTGGAGCTACCTTCTTTCCAACAGGCAGCAGACGCGCCCATTAGAGTAGAACATGATCCGTTAGCTCCTAGTATCCTCCTCTACGATGTTTTATAGGTACAATGTATCTGCCGGGAGGTCGCAAGATTCTATCTTTTCACAAACAACATAGTTTCGCTACAGTTGCATCCGTCCTATCATCCGTCCTCTCATCCGTCTTATCATCCGTCCAATCATCCGTCCTATCAGCCGGGTGAACTATACTAGATTAGTGCTGCGCGCTTTGGCGTGATTTCCGCCGAGAACTGTGCCAAGAGATACGCAGCAATTAGACCAATATAAACTTCTTCTTGTCTCCACGGCAGGCCCTGCACTGAAAACGTCTTATTGTTTCCATGACAAGCTATGAAAACACCTTATTGTTTCCACGAAAAGCTATGAAAACACCTTATTGTTTCCACGAAAAGCTGTGGAAACACCTTATTGTTTCCACGACAAGCTCTGAAAACACCTTATTGTTTCCACGAAAAGCTGTGGAAACACCTTATTGTTTCCACGACAAGCTCTGAAAACACCTTATTGTTTCCACGGCAGGCTGTGAAAACACCTTATTGTTTCCAGGACAGACCCTGGAGTGGAGACCCCTTGTGTTTCCACGGCAGACCCTGGAGTGGAGACCCCTTGTGTTTCCACGGCAGGCCCTGGAGTGGAGACCCCTTGTGTTTCCACGGCAGACCCTGGAGTGGAGACCCCTTGTGTTTCCACGGCAGACCCTGGAGTGGAGACCCCTTGTGTTTCCACGGCAGGCCCTGGAGTGGAGACCCCTTGTGTTTCCACGGCAGACCCTGGAGTGGAGACCCCTTGTGTTTCCACGGCAGACCCTGGAGTGGAGACCCCTTGTGTTTCCACGGCAGGCCCTGGAGTGGAGACCCCTTGTGTTTCCACGGCAGACCCTGGAGTGGAGACCCCTTGTGTTTCCACGGCAGACCCAACGTTGTTTCCTTGATAGGTATTCGTGTTGAACAGTTGTCTTCCAGGGCTAGCCAGGGATTACAAGCCCTTGCAGAAAACATAGAAACGAACGAATGTACTATAAATAT
Organism: Lamellibrachia satsuma; assembly: GCA_033239005.1. Classification (NCBI taxonomy): domain Eukaryota; kingdom Metazoa; phylum Annelida; class Polychaeta; order Sabellida; family Siboglinidae; genus Lamellibrachia; species Lamellibrachia satsuma. The sequence goes on along the minus strand of BSQZ01000076.1, from coordinate 234,981 downwards.
CAATCGATGAAGAATTGTGTGGTACCACCCGAACAGACATCAATAAAACAACCAACAACACATTGCATACAGCACCTATGTAATATCCATAATAATCCTAATATTTGCCGCCACTCTATCGTTGGCCGGCTGCGAAAATGTTCCACAATCACTCGAAGGTCACCTCTCGTTAGACCCGCGATGGGTCTACGTGAGAGGAAACCTTGCAGACAGCCAGACCTTGCAGCCACTCAGACCTTGCAGCCAGTCAAACCTTGCAGACAGTCAAACCTTGCAGACAGCCAGACCTTGCAGCCAGTCAGTATTACCTGCATATTTCAGTGCACGTATGGGTAGTGTTTTGCATTCGCGTAGATGACCGCCACGATTAATGAAATCAACATTCATCGTAATGAACTAGTCACAAAAAGTAAACTTACGAAACATGCAAATATTCACTAACATTCAGGAGGAAAATGTATTTTATGAGCTAGTCCGCTATTTCACAGCGATGCATATGTATTAACAATGGCATGCAATGACATTGGTATTAGTGGATGAAGGTGGTAAAATTAACAATGGCATGCAATGACATTGGTATTAGTGGATGAAGGTGGTAAAATTAACAATGGCATGCAATGACATTGGTATTAGTGGATGAAGGTGGTAAAATTGTCATTATATATACTTGGAACAATTGAGGGTGGATCGCTTTGCAGAATAAAAACCGACCATTAAACTTACAATTACAGTTTCAACTAACCGTAATTTTGAGTCAGAATGTTTCAGTTCATCCGTTCACCTCTACTGTCAAATATTCACTGTTCCTTGTACGAAAGTCATATATCGTACGACCAACAGAAGCAGACATGTTGAGTAACGTAGACAGCTACACTGCGGACAAAGTTACCCACACAGATTCGCAAGATAAAACATGTGTCTGAGAGAAGAGATAAAAACCAAGAAATTGAAGTGGGCTGGACACATCGCTAGGAAACAAGGCAACATAGGGACCAACAGCAACAGAGTGGACACCAAGATGACACGGGGAAGGAGGAGAGGAAGGAGGAGAGGAAGGCGACATAGAATGTGGTAAGATGACACGGGGAAGGAGGAGAGGAAGGCGACATAGAATGTGGTAAGATGACACGGGGAAGGAGGAGAGGAAGGCGACATAGAATGTGGTAAGATTACACGGGGAAGGAGGAGAGGAAGGCGACATAGAATGTGGTAAGATTACACGGGGAAGGAGGAGAGGAAGGCGACATAGAATGTGGTAAGATGAAACCAACTGTCTAAAGACAGATTAGCCTCGTACATTGGTGAAGAGGCCTTCATCAAGCAGCGCATGAATTAGACTGAACAGAACATTTAACGAAAACATGCCCTGGCGTGGCCACCGTAGCGATCACTAATTGGCCACGATGACGTGTCCGCGGTTCGTGAACATAACAGTGACCACGACATGGCATCCGTCCAGGTATTTTCGTCGACTAACCTATATGCGTCAGTGCATTCCGGATGCGATTAGAGTTGTTTGACTGCGTTCGACAGTCCAAAGTAGAAAACACGCGTTAGACAAACAGAGCACGCGTTAGACAACTTTGAACACGCGTACAATAATCCGGAGCACGCGTGTGACAACAATCATGACAACCAGGAGCACGCGTAGGACTTCCCGGACCGCGCGTTGACATCCAGGCACCGGCCACAGGAAGACCAGATTAAATGGTTGTCGAACCACGCTCGTGATAACCTCCGATCTTTATATGACTTCTGCCGTTGTCACAGGTGAAAAAAGGGCACTGCATTTTTTTACGATTCCATAGCACAAGCTTATAAATAATTGGTTTGAAGCATGTTACATGATGCACGCAATGTTTCAATTTGCGCAGTTAAACCCGTGTTTTGAAAGCGAATTTTGAAGAAATTTTTTATACGATTAAGATGCTTGCCATGCCAGCTTTTAATGGCAACTGGGGCTACTGTTTTTCCAACAACGTCCATTAGAGTAGAAACATGATATCCTCCACTACAGTGTTTTATAGGTACATTGTATCCTGTTTTTGCCGGGAGGTCGCAAGATTCTTTTCATAAACAACATCGTTTCGCCACAGTTGCATCCGTCAAATCAGCCGAATGAACTGTGCTAGATTAGTGCAGCGCCAAGACCTCTGCCAAGACACTCGTAGCAATTAGATGATGCGACGAGGGAAATGTGGTCTTTGGTGTGGAAACCGCCTGACTGGTACTAATTACGTGATGTGGTCGGACCTTATGGGCTGAATCAACATACTGTCTGACGAAAGCTGCCTCGTCAAACGAGTCATTGTGGGGACTTTCTGGCAACCGTAATAAAACGATTATCCAGTTAACAGTATGTGCCTTGTTCGGGGTATTAATCAAGAACCATAAGTGAGCATATATAGCTGGTGACCAAACAATTCTTCCAGTTTGCTGTGGTACAGCCGAGAGCCTTTCCTGTTGAAACTTACTTTGTAGAGGCTACTTGGAATATTATTAAAATGCAATAACACACACACACACACACACACACACACACACACACACACACACACACACACACACACACACACACACACACACACACACACACACACACACACACACACACACACACACACACACACACACACACACACACACACACACACACACACACACACACACACACACACACACACACACACACACACACACACAAACACACACACACAACCACGCACGCACGCACGCACGTACACAATAAAAAACAGTATTTCATGTCTATTATCATACTTATGCGTATATAACTACAATTACTTGCCAATAATTATGTATAAATACAAAATTATTACGTCTGGCATTACAAACAGTTATGATGGGGTGAAGAGTTTGTATGAGTTTCACGTAACCAATGTCAAAACCACATTTTATTCATACTTGTAGATTGTCTTATCTTCTTAACAACGCTTGTTGTGTGCGTGTGTGTGCGTGCGTGTGCGTGTGCGTGCGTGCTAGTGCGTTTGTGTTTGTGTTTGTGCATGCGTGCGTGCGTGCATGCGTGTGTGCGTGCGTGCGTGTATAATGTGTTTGTATAATGTTTGTGTTCATATGTAAAAACGTGTGTAGATTATTCATGTGCAACAAGACCCAAGTACAGGATCCAAGTACATCGTGTTCAATAGTACATATATACAGTCATTAATATTGTAATGCTGTCATTGGCATGCAGTGATTAATATTGTAATGTTGTCATTTGTATGCAGTGATTAATATTGTAATGCTGTCATTGGTATGCAGTGACTAATATTGTAATGCTGTCATTGGCATGCATTGATTAATATTATAATGCTGTCATTGGTATGCAGTGATTAATATTGTAATGCTGTCATTGGCATGCAGTGATTAATATTGTAATGCTCTCATTGGCATGCAGTGATTAATATTGTAATGCTGTCATTGGCATGCAGTGATTAATATTGTAATGCTGTCATTGCCATGCAGTGATTAATATTGTAATGCTGTCATTGGCATGCATGTCAACCTATTGTGATCACAATGACTGAGATTATTAGCCACTCGACGCCGCCGGCTCCGTCACAGCTGGTCGCCAGCTCGTGTATGCGCGACCCGTCGCTCCACCCCTTCAAATATAATAACCCAGCAAAGTACACGAAAGAAACAACGAAGGAATACAAAAGAAAATATATAATATAAAATATAAAATAATATTCCCATGCCTACAGTTGTAGTCGATAGTGATGCCCAATCGTTGCTTTTGATAAGACTTCATGCGACGGTTCATAGACCTGTGAGTCTGAGCTGCAGTTTATCTTTAGTCGGGACCTTTACTGGGAGAAAGGCAACAAAATGGCCTCCTTAGCCAACTCTGGGCGGTGTTCAGTGTTAGTAGTAAATATTGTGTACCATGCCATTGAAAACGAACGGGGGGGGGGGGCAAGATGAGACATAGTTTCATTAGATTTGAAGTCACTTTCAACACCAATATGTTCAAATAAGATATATATGTTACAGAGGGAATAAACGATACTTACTTTTCTTATAAAGACTATTTGTTAGTTATGATATTTGGATTTTAAAATAATCCTGTTGACATTGTGACTGCACATCGTTTTCAGTGTCGCCTAAACACCTGCCGTTTGATATGCGCGTAAGTAGCTACGGCTTTCTAAATGTAAAGGTGCGTTCTTATATAGCGTGGCATCCAGTCCTTGGGACTGTTCAAAGCGCTTTACACTTCACCCCCTGGCAGACCTGTTCATTACAACGCCACATCGACTTATCTGGGAAGCATTCAGCCACGCTGTAATTACTGCGTGAAGACTATTCGTTCAGATATCCACCTCTGCCTGTAGCCAGGTACTCATTTATACAGCTGAACTGAACTGAGGCAACGTGGTATGGACGAAATTGCCAAAGCTTCGAAACGACAACAAGGAGTCGAACCCGGGTTCTCTTGATTGAGAGTCCGGCGTTCTAACCGCTACGCCACCGCGCCCAGCGTCTTTCTACCACACGCTTCACTTAACAGCGGGTACATTAGTAAAACATTAGTTGATGGCATCACGTGTAAAACGAGGGTATCCAAAAGGAGACGAGGGTAATTTTTCCTGATCTAATTCCGGAATCAATACGGCTAAGACGACAGAGCGCATGCTTCGTGACTTCTGGCATTTTCCTTGGCCAGTCACTCGTCCAACTACCCTTGAAAAGCGACGGGTACGATCGTGTTTTTTTAGTTTCCTGGATCAGGCGGCCGACTACGCCTGCAGCGCATCACAAAATTTTGCTCTTGGTACCCGAATGGTTACGTCATCGAACGAATTTACGGAGAATTCGTGAATAATAAATGGGAAATATATATAATGTTCATTGAACATCATATGACGGAGAATCCAATCTCCGGGACGGATCGAGTATATCAAAATGACGGAGACTCCGTACGAATGACGGAGACTCCGTACGCATTACGTAGAGCTGACATGTATGCATTGGTGCAAAAGAAATATGCATAAACAACACATTAGACTCCTGCAGACTGGATTATCTATTGAATTACAAAGATGTGCCAGTCAAAGAACGACATTGTAGTTGATACAGTAAAACCTAAATAAGCCTGTAGACTGCGTGAAGCGAGTATTTCTCAAGTAAACTTTTCGCCCGGACGTAAACAACAACAAATTCGATGAGCAGCGATGGTTAGTCGTGAAAAATAACAACAAAGTCGATGAGTAGTGAGGTGTAGCGGTGAGCAATAACGACAAAGTCGATGAGTAGAGAGATGTAGCGGTGAGCAATAACGACAAAGTCGATGAGTAGCGAGATGTAGCGGTGAGCAATAACGACAAAGTCGATGAGTAGAGAGGTGTAGCGGTGAGCAATAACGACAAAGTAGATGAGTAGCGAGGTGTAGCGGTGAGCAATAACGACAAAGTCGATGAGTAGCGAGATGTAGCGGTGAGCAATATCGACAAAGTCGATGAGTAGCGAGGTGTAGCGGTGAGCAATAACGACAAAGTAGATGAGTAGCGAGGTGTAGCGGTGAGCAGTAATGACAAAGTAGATGAGTAGCGAGGTGTAGCGATGAGCAATAACGACAAAGTAGATGAGTAGCGAGGTGTAACGGTGAGCAATAACGCTACCTCGCGGCGCAATGGTTTAAATTCGCATTTGCGCAATTGCGTTGGTGATTTTAATGCAAACACCCGCATCTGTTACAAATAACATCGCCAATAAGTAGTCTACGTTCATCACTGGAATAACGAAAAACTATCAACTATTGTATTTGTTAGTGCAAATGTTTTTTTCGTTGGTAACGAATAATGAGATAGCAATGTTCTAATCACAGATATTCCCGATGAAGGTTAATGGTGATAGCCGAAACTTTGAGTAAGTAAATCTCAATATACTTGTGACTAGAAGAAAACAATTGTGGTTGTGTTAACTGAGCGGTGTTTCATTGGTCTAGATCTTGTTCTGTGAATTGCATAAACAAGACGAAAGATGAACGCTTATGAACCACGGTGCGGGAAATATACGTTGCCAATAAACCGCACATGACGAAGATAAACGTATATGAACCATGGTGCGAGAAATATACGTTGCCAGTAAACCGCACAAGACGAAGATAAACGTATATGAACCATGGTGCGGGAAATATACGTTGCCAGTAAACCGCACATGAAGAAGAAAAATGTATATGAACTACAACGGTGGGGATGTATGACGCAATCAAAGGTCAATGCACATGAACTAAATTGATGTAAATAAAACAGGAAATATTGTGATAAACGCGTACGTACCGAGGTAAGCAGAGATTATATAACTGAAACGAAATACACACGAGGACGATGCCCGCACATTAACCACAAAACTGGAGATATGTTGTTCAAACACACAAGACAATGTTGAACACACATTAACCACAGTACTGCAGATATGCTGTGCAAACACACAAGACAATGATGAACGCACATGAAGCACAATACTGGAGATATGTTGTGCAAACGCGCAAGACAATGTTGAACACACATTAACCACAGTACTGAAGATATGTTGTGCAAACACACAATACAATGATGAACTCACATTAACCACAGTACTGGAGATATGTTGTGCAAACATACAAGGCAATGTTGAACGCACATGAACCACAATACTGGAGATATTTTGTGCAAACACAAAAGACAAAGATGAACGCACATGAAGCACAGTACTGGAGATATGTTGTGCAAGCACACAAGACAATGTTGAACGCATGAGAAGTACGGTGCTAGAAATGTATGGGGCTAATTATAAACACAAGACAAAGATAAATGCATAATATTATGAACCACAATGGCGGAGGTATATTTATGGTACACCATTTAACGAAGACCAATAGGAACTAAAGAGGTTTAACACGCCATCCTGCACTGATTTATCCTATCGTGAATACGGTTCGTTGATGTCTAAATATGTAGTGTGAATAGTCTATGCAGTCAAGTTAGTAAACATGCGTACATTTTCAAATCAAAGAAAGAATTGACTTTAGTCGTAAGGCTCAAAATACTGGATATCCAAAAGGGTAAATACTTTGCGGATCAATGTCGATCATGGACGTGACTTCCTTCTCTCGCCGCTCACATGAAAAAGTTACGAAATCTTATCAAGGGTGAAATTCGTGAGTTTTTATCATTTCCATTTTACCTTCGCTTAATGCTTCACCAAACATTAAGTGATTTAATAGTTTATCTGGTAGTTTTACAAAAACTACATACAAAAGTTGCACAAACGAGCTAGCATGTTGCATTGGATACTACGTAGATTTGATATTTCGCAAAATGTATTTGAAATGAGACTAGCAAAAATCGAATTGAGGAGGAACCTTTAAGTGAATTGAGGAGGGACCTTTAAGTGAATTGAGGAGGAACCTTAAAGTGAATTGAGGAGGAACCTTAAAGTGAATTGAGGAGGAATCTTTAAGTGAATTGAGGAGG
>BSQZ01000076.1:207500-222500 GCA_033239005.1 Lamellibrachia satsuma | reverse complement strand
CGGTTATTCCCTAAGGTGCCTGGTTCTACAATCAAACGACCGCATCCTGTACTGCCCCGGAAATTCGCTTTACACGAATTGCATCCGGAAACAGATTGCAAAGACTATCGATGAGATTCGTGCAACTGAGCAACTAAACTAACGTTTCGTATGTTTTTTTGTCGTCGTCTAATTCCCAAGGGCGCCAGATTCTTCCGGCAAACCACCGCTTCCGGTAGGACCATTGGACGGCTGCGTATATGATTTGCATTCAGAAACTTGTAGTGAAGAATGTCGTCAGCTGGATTCCTTAAAAACAACCTCCGCGCATGCGTGAGCATTTCTTATCACCCTTGCCACAACTCACATTTATGTGCAGGGTTTACGCATCATTTTATCTAGTACATTCCTAGGATGTCTGTCAAAAATCTCTCAATTTCATTTGTGGATACTATTTTGTGTTGGCAATTTGACCAGAAAGGTGATAACGTTATTCTTTGTATGGAACTATTTTAGGCGTAAATACAAATCACGCACGCACGCACGCACGCACGCACGTACGCACGTACGCACGCACGCACGCACGCACCAGTCCACCGATAACACACTGCAAGAACCCTAGGTGTTATTGTTGTTTAAATAATTTTTTTTATCGATTTAGTACACAGTTGAATGGAAAATAATGCAAGTTTGCCATGTTAAAAAAAAATTATTTACCAATTGTTTGTAGGGGAACAACGTACAAAACGAGTTCCCGGACCAAAATGGGCCCTCTTCCGTTTGGCGTTACTGTATTATGTATAGTGAAATTGGCGGTTTCACTGCTAAGTAACTCACAAGGGATCATTAATGTCAAAATTCAAACGGGTGATCTTAAAAAGATTGTTTTTTACACTTTTCCTAAAATATTAGCATTGTTTTCCAAATGTCACATTTCCATTTGAGCGCGTTGAAAACAACTGGTACATACAAGTGGGGTACACTCTGTATATATATATATATATATATATATATATATATATATATATATATATATATATATATATATATATATATATATATATATATATATATATATATATAAGATTTAAAGTTCATGCACCGGCCTTATTCAAAAAGGCAAAAAAAAACGGAAGCCGTGTTGTGCAGCCAAAACGGGCCTCACGGGCTCGACAGGGGCCCGCTTTAGTCGGTGTGCTGTGGCATAAGTGGAAAAAATAATGCCTTCGAAAAAAATGTCAGCTTTGTGACAAATCTTGCTTAAGGGAGCCGCTTTGCACATTGTTCCCCTACCTCTCCCCAGCCGTCCATGTGGAATTTACAACCGAGTTGTGTCAGATGCAGTGAGCGCACAAACACTCAAGCTCCGGGAAGTCCTTAAATTGACGCTGACCTAGAACAATCAGGCCCGTTACGTTGCGACGCAACGTGGTCTGGGACGCTATTCGCCGCATCCAGCCTCATCCGGTTGTTGACAGTGTGCGTAACATGCGACGTCGCAGTTAGACGAACGAAGACTTAAAATGTTCTGAAATATATTTACGTGCGCTCACATTTGCTAACAGTTCAGGACGTAAACGGCTCTCGACATTTCACTGAACAAATCACCTCTAGCACGTTAGCATTTACCCGCAGCGCGGAGCGGTGGCACGGCGGTTAGAGTGTCGCACTGTCAATCGAGAGTGCCGGAATTCGAGTTCACCTGCAGCCGTTTTCGAAACTTGGGCAATTTCGTTCACCCCACACTGCCTGTGCCTTTCGGAAGAGACAACGAAACCCTTCTGTTCCCTCCTACGTAGTGTCTGTTCTAGGGGAAGTAAATACGTAACATGTCGTAGATCCACAATCGCTATCAACACAAGCGCCCTCCAAAAGCTTGTTCACTACAGAAAACTGTCAACTCGCGCGCTGACGCACTCTGTCGGAAATGCAATTTTCACATCCGCTTCATTGTGCGCATAGAACCATGTCCAAGGCCGGGCGTTGTGCAGAATTTGCTTGTGGAACTGGTGGTCTCCAATATAGTGCTCTCAAACATGAAGCACTCTAATGTGGCGCTTTCTGATATGGATGGCTGCTGTCCAATATGGTGCTCACCAATATGGTGTTCACCAATTAGATCGGGAGCCCAGAGTTTTTATTTATGTAAACGACGCCAAAAGGTTTGACCCCATAGACTGAAGGGAACCCCCGACATCTAAAAAAATGCGTTGCTGCCGGGTCTGGGGTGGGGAGTTGCCCCCGAAATCACCCATTGAAGGGGGAAGTACATTTATTTATGGGAATGACGCCAAGGCTAAAAAAAACTGGGTCAAATGTTCCATTGGGGTTCCCTGACTATGGAATAATCATCGTATGCAATTTTAGATGGGGGATTCTCCCTGCTAGCAAACCCCAAAGGGTGCGAAAAAAGGGGCATTTATCTATAGGAATGATACCGACGCTAACAACAGTGTCAAATATGTCCTTCTTCCTTGAGTAAAGAATGACCAATGCCAACAATTGTTCCACCTGCCAGCAACCCGCAAGGGGTGAGAAAAGGATGGTATTTATTTTGAGAATGACGCCAAGGCTAAAAGCAATATCAAATCTTCCTTTGGGGTGCATTAGATGTTATCACTGTCCTCGCTCCATGCATTGCCTGACTTATCGTCTGCTGACGTCGCTCCCACGCCGTCCCCATCGTCTGCTGACGTCGCTCCCACGCTGTCCCCATCGTCTGCTGCCGTCGCTCCCACGCCGTCCTCATCGTCTGCTGACGTCGCTCCCACGCCGTCCCCAACGCCCGTAGCAGTGGCTGCGAGGGACTCCAGGAGTGCACTAGTCATGCTCCAAGCAGTTTTGAGTCTCGTTCGTTCCGTAGTCGGTGCTACTCGCCTCACCAGTCGGATCTGTCTGGTCGGCCTCTTCCAGAGACGAGAAGCTCGCAAACTAACTTTATGAACTTATCAGCAAGATATGACAAGGAAATTCCACCATACCTCAGAAATGCTAACATCGTCACCATCTACAAAAAGGGAGATAAATCAGAATGTGGGAAATACCGAGGCGTTGCCCTATTAGCTATTGCTGGGAAGATACTCGCCCGTGTTCTCCAGAATCGGCTGCTCCCTGAAACCCAGTGTGGCTTTAGACCATCCCGAGGAACCACCGATATGATCTTTGTGGCCCGACAAATTCAGGAGAAATGTCGGGAACATAACCAGAAACTATTCATGGCGTTCATTGACTTGACCAACGCCTTCAACTCCATCAATCGTGAAGTTCTTTGGAAAGTATTGTCTAGGTTTGGGTGCCCTGTCAAATTCATCATCATCCTGAGACTTTTTCATAGCAAAATGACTGCAACCGTCCTCTTCAATGGGACTGACCCGGAGCCTTTCACCATTCGAACAGGGGTCAAGCAAGGATGCGTTATAGCACCGACCGCTTTCACTATCTACCTATGCGCTATCCTTCTTTTCATTCTTTACCAACTCCCCCATGGCGTTGAACCTGACTACCGGCTTGATGGGAGGCTGTTTAACCTGAATCGTCTCAAGGCCAAGACAAAAGTGATGAAGACTGCCGTCGTAGACCTTCAGTATGCTGATGACTGTGCCATCCTTGTCCACTCTGCAGACATAAGAACTTCAGACTAGCTTAGGCCTCTTTACGGAAGCCTACCAAAATCTAGGACTTTCCATCATCATCAGAAAAACCAAGGATATCCATCAATCTACTCCAGGCATCAATGCAGGACCTCCCGATATTAAAGTATCTGGAGGAATCCTAGAAGTTGTTGAACACTTCCCATACTTAGGGAGTCACCTGTCCCAGAAAGCCACCATCGAGACAGAAATGTAGCACCGTATCTGCTGTGCCAGCACGTCATCAGGAAACTGCGCCACCGAGTCTTTGATGACCACAACCTCAGGAAAGAGACGAAGGTGATGGTCTACAAAGCCGTTTGTATTACCACTCTACTATACGGGAATTAGGCTTGGGTTACTTACCGATGTCTCCTGAAGACTCTGGAGACATTCCATCAACTCAGAAAGATGCTTCACATCCGGTGGGAAGACCGTCGCACCAACGCCAACTTCCTCACTGAAGCCAATACAACCAGCAATGATCATGCAAAATCAGCTTCGCTGGACTGGTCGCTGTGTCAGAATGCCAGATTCCCGCCTCCCCGACAAGTATTATTCTCCCAGCTGCCTCATGGATTGAGAACCCGTGGTGGGCAGAGAAAAAGATTTAAAGACTCAGCCAAACACTACGTGAAGAAGGGTCAACAGTGGGAGGACATGACCGTCTACTTTGGTGTGTGTGTGTGTGTTTGTTTGTGCGTGTGCGTGTGCGTGCGTGCGTGCGTGCGCGCGTGCGTGTGTGTGTGCGTGCGTGTGTGTGTGTGTGAGGGTGCGTATGTGCGTGCGTTTGTGCGTGCGTTCGTATGTGCGTGTGTGCGTGCGTGCGTGCGATCGACCCGAAAAATATTGTGTTATAGATACATTTCAGCACTTCCACAGCCAAACCGTCATTTGGCAATGCTTAGGCTCAGATTTACGGCGCTCAATCTCGTCACGAAATGTTATTGACGAGAGCCACAACAGTTGTCAGAGGCCTTGGTCGGCTGTCAGCAGGAAATGTCGTCCATGTCATCGTTGATGCGATTTTAATGACCGTACGAAAGACACGATGAGAAACGGAACGTTTCTGCATCGCGGCAACAGGCGATGTAGTGCAGCACCTCACGAAAGACAGGATCTGACGCACGGAGACGGTGATAAGAGAGTCAGTTAGAAAGGAGGAGAAATTGTGTAGATTGTTTGTTTGTTTCATTATGAAATCATCGGTAAGCACACACTAATCAACACAATATGAGCTCACGCAAGACACGGTATGTTTAATTGCTCGATGAACACTCGAGATTTAACAAGATTGAACAAGATTGCCATCCAAGACAAAACACCCAGATGGAAAGTGTGCAAGGAAGCCATTGGCTTATCGAGAGTGCAATAATTTTCTATCTATGTGTAGCCTGCCCTTCTGAGATATTGGTAAATGTTGTTTTAAGCATATTCACCCTGCTAGAATTTATACAATATGCAGACAATATGTTCCATTCATTAATTATCCTGTGTGAGAATGATTACTTTCACTCGTTGCGATACGTGACTGTGTCTAAAGACCATGCGTTCAATGCCTCGACTAATATTGTTGACGAGAGTACGCAGACGTTTAACAAGCAATACATATGTTCGTTAAACAGCCACCACTTCTGTGATGAACAAGAGAATACCAGTCGTACATCGAAAGGACTAATTAATCGGTAATTTATTGTCTTCAATTGCCCGACTGTGTTGTCGTTTCACCTACTCGAACGGTTTCAGTTCGGGTTGCTGTCCTGTAAACGCTGTTGTTTACGACACTATTATATGCAACTAATCAACATTTCGGATGCGCTTTTATTAGAAGCAATTAATGCGATACTTGACAAAGGTAAAATAGAAAGGTCTAATTAGTCATTTGGTCATTAGTTGCTCGTAAATAGGCGCATGTATTACAGTTCATTCCTAGATGAGTTTGAAGCCAATTATGTGCAGCGTTTAAATTTTTTGCTTTTAAAATCAATTCATTTGCGCAATCATTGTAACATGTGTGTTTGGTATGAGATAGTGTTTGTAAATATCCATCGTAAATTGAATGTGTGTGTGTGTGTGCGTGCGTGCGTGCGTGCGTGCATGCGTGTGTGTGTGTGTGTGTGTGTGTGCGTGCGTGCGTGCGTGCGTGCGTGCGTGCGCGTGCGTATGTGTGCATGCGTGTATGTGCGTGTGCGCGTGTGTTCAGATTTGATCTCACATTCCCTTCTTCTATTCTTCTATCGTCTTTCACACACAGAGGCGTTGCACATGCCCGTAACTGTCGCGCGCAACCAAAGTTCTTTTCAAGATCTCACGACCTAACGTTCGTGACATAACGTTCCTTAAGCACGACTTAAACTCACACCAAAATATGTCTTTATTCAGGGTCGCCCTTCCAGCGTTCTGTGTGTTCTTAATGTAGAGTTGCAATTACCGCTTAGGCTGTATTAATTCGCCGCAGACACGTTTAGCTTGAATGATTAATGGACTGGATTGATTGAACACGAGGTGCGATGGAACCAGCTGTGACTGTAGCGTGTCTCTTTCGCCAGTCACATATACCATTGACAGGAGCAATAATATGCTTTTGTTTCGGTCAAAGAGTGATCTGTTTCATGTTACGTTTGAAAATATTACACAAAGAATTCGTCATCTGTTACGCGACAGCTATTCCTTAAAAATCAATGTTTATATAATACACCAATCGGCTCTCGCAAGCAACGGACAACACAAAAATGAGACAATTTATCAAACCCGTGTGCATGTTTCATCACGGCCGAGACACCAATGACTTTGTGGACAAACAATGTCGTAGCACCAAGAGTGTCATCAAAATTACTTAGTAAACGTGTTAAGTTTAAAACGCAGTTTTATTATTGCCAATATATTTATGTTTGTGCTGGTAAATGGGAATGTACTGGCATTACACGATTGAATCTGTTTTGAACGAGTTGACACATCCGATGCGAAAGCACATATGATTGAATTACGCACCTATTGACTTATCACGCGATTATTCTACACTAGTGCACCCGAAACAATGTCTCAACGTTTGAAACATTTACACATTTCGCCCTCGCACAATGGCGATAACGTGGATGAGTACTCGCTCATCTTGTTAATAGTTCAGTCTTAAAAGGTATTTATGTTAATTCCTTCTTGTTAGTATTCTGCTACCCGACAGAACGTTGGATCAATTAGCGCCGGCCTAATCTCCATTCTACAAGATCTTTTGTTTTGATCTGGATGTCTTCATTACGTGATTCTGTCTTTCACTCTGTTCAGAAGATAAATTGTTTTATTTTTCTTGATATGTTTTCACTGTATGCTTCCTTTGATTTCCAGCTTCAGCAAGGCGTGAGAACACCTGGAGGTAATAGCGTTGAGAATGCCGAACACAGTAGGATCGATTGGCTGATAATTACGTAAATACCATTAGTGAATGAACGCACCTACGGACAAACTCTTCACAGGTGACACTGTATCGAGATGCGCCAAAGCCCATTGACGTCATCATGACGTCACCATGGGTACTTGCACGCACACACACACGCAAGCACGCACACAAGCTCGCACGCACAAACACGGATGTCATGCCTAGGACTATCGCCAGTTAGCAGATTTTAGTGATTTCCTTCGTCAAGAAGTAACTGTATTCCGCCAGCGAGGTTGCAATGTTTAACATGTCGAACCTTTGCCAGTGAAATGTTGCAGTATGAAGCGGATTTGAAGAAGGTATTTTGGTGGTGATCTTCGCGAAGCACCGGTAGTCGTATTAGTTAGCGAAAACTTTCAACGTCGATGCTAAGTTCGTTGCGACACGATTAAAGAGCTGGATGTTATATGTTTTGACAAAACATATTAAACACCTTGGTAACACAGGGTCAGTGGGCGTATTCATGTCTTAGCACTTTTTTTGGTCAAATTTTCTCACTATCGTGGAAAACGTTAACGGGAAAATCAACTGTGGTCTATACCCTTATTTCGTCAAAGACAAGACAAACGTGTTTGTTTATGACCACATTTATGTGGATCATTCGACCACAACATATCATCGTCATATAATGCCACTGACCAAACCTATACACTATCGTTCGGCATAGCTAATTCACCCATTTGCTTTTATTCCCTGTTTAAACCGTGCACCTCTACACACAAGTAGCTGTTCGTCTAGCGAAGGATCGACACTACAAAGACGCCGCGAATCTGCCGGCCGATGATAGCGAAACCGTTGGCTTGAACACGACGGTGTCTAAATTGTGAAATCATACTAATGTTGTTCTGCTGACAAGGAAACAACCATGAAATGCAGTCATTTGTCACGAAAAGTAATAACATCATGACTTTACTCGGCCTCGTTTATCATTCGCCATTCTTACGCTGTAATCTGTTTTCATTAATTTTTTTTCATTGTATGATCGAGATGTCTGTGAGTGGAGACACGTCTCATTAACAACTGTGGATATCCGTGAACGAGTACCCACTATCTCTCAATAAATTATATTATCTATGTGTTGCACCTAACAGGTAATCGCGGGTTCAGTAAGCTCTTTTGTGGTTAGAAAAACACACGCGCGCGCGCGCGGACAGACGGATGGACGCACGCACACACGCGCACGCATGCACTTACACTCACGCACACACGTACGTGAACGCACAATCGCGCGCGCACACGTTTGTTTGAAATGAGAGAAACTTGACAGAAACCATAGGCAAAGACGAAGTGCTTCAAAAGAAATACAGAATGAAGGACTTTATTTATCAGACAAGACATTTTACCGCAACATACTCTATACATAAGAGCTGAATGGTTGTTGGAACAGAACAGTAGATGACCATATCCATTGTACATCGGAACTAATTAATCAGAGGTAACGCTGAGAATACCGAACACAATAGGATCGAGTGGCTAGTGATGTCAGTACCATTAGTTAATGAGCGAAACCACGGGCAAACTCTTCACAGGTGACACTACATGGACGTCATCAAGACGTCAACATGGGTCCTTGCACGCACGCACGCACGCACGCACGCACGCACGCACGCACGCACGCACGCACACACAGACACACACGAATGTAGTTCCTAATAATATCCCAAGTTAGCCGATTTTAGTGATTTCCTTCGTCAAGAAGTAACTGTATTCCGACAGCGAGGTTGAGATGTTTCACATATCGAACCTTTGCCAGTGAAATGTTGCAGTATGAAGCGGATTTGAAGAAGCGTAGGTATTTTGGTGGTGATCTTCCCGAAGCACCGGTAGTCGTATTAATATTTAGCGAAAACTGTCAACTTTGACGCTAAGTTCGTTGAGACACGATTAAAAGAGCTCGAGGTAGGGTTATGTGATTTTTTTAGAGAACTTGTTAAACTCCTTGGTAACATAGGATGGGTGCATTGGTGTCTTAGCAATTTCATGGTCGAATTTCCTCACTATCATGGAAATCGTTAACATGACCACACACAGGAAAATCAACTGTGGTCTGAACCCTAGTTTCGTCAAATTATCGGCCAGACAATGCTGTTTGTTTATGACCACAATTATATGGATCATTCGACCACAGCATATCATCGTCATATAATGCCACTGACCAAAAAAGATTGATTGATAGTTCCGCCGAACCTATACACTTTCGTTCGGCATAGCTAATTCATCCATTTGCTTTAATTCCCTGTTTAAATCGTGCACCTCTACACACAAATAGCTATTCGTCCAGCGAAGGATCGACACTACAAAGACGCCGCGAATCTGCCGGCCGATGATAGCGAAACCGTTGGCTTGAACACGACGGTGTCTAAATTGTGAAATTATACTAATGTTGTTCTGCTGACAAGGAAACAACCATGAAATGCAGTCATTTGTCACGAGAAGTAATAACATCATGACTTTACTCGGCCTCGTTTATCATTCGTCATTCTTATGCTGTAATCTTTTTGATCGAATTTTTTTTCATTGCATGATCGAGATGTCTGTAAGTGGAGACACGTCTCATTAACAACTATGGATATCCTTGAACGAGTACCCACTATCTCTCAATGAACTATATTATCTATGTATTGCACCTAACAGGTAATCGCGGATTCAGTATGCTCTTTGGTGGTTAGAAACACACACACGTGTTTGACAGGAGAGGCAGTTCACAGAAGCCATAAGCAAAGACGAAGTGCTTCAAAAGAAATACAGAATTAAGGACTTTATTTATCAGACAAGACATT
Organism: Lamellibrachia satsuma; assembly: GCA_033239005.1. Taxonomy (NCBI): domain Eukaryota; kingdom Metazoa; phylum Annelida; class Polychaeta; order Sabellida; family Siboglinidae; genus Lamellibrachia; species Lamellibrachia satsuma. The sequence continues at coordinate 212,679 of BSQZ01000076.1, read as the reverse complement.
TCACCTCAATATACTGTATACATAAGAGCTGAATGGTTGTTGGAACAGAAGGTAACTAACGAAGATAAAGAACGTTATGCAGTTGCAATGCATAAATATACGGGACAATTAAATTTTAATCAAAATGACACAAGAAGAAATCCCAGAGAAGCAGAAGATGACTTTACTGGCTACACTAGGATGACGAGCGAAACGTCTTGCCACATTCCAGAAGTCTCGAACGCCAACAACAATAACAACAGTAAATGACCAGGTCCATTGTACATCAGAAATAATTAATCAAAGCGAAATCCATTATTTGCAGCCAACGTAATACAGCGGGTATGTGCATTTGAAGAATGACCCATTTAGACTGTACATATCAAGTGTCATGCTTGTATCACCATGTGAACAATACTACATCTTATCTGCTCTAGCAATGGGACCACTCATATCAACTTACGACGTCCGGTGGAAACTACGTTATGTTGGACATCGATAGGCCCCAAATAACGAACACGTGCTTACGACGCCGTGGCCACATCTCGCTAAAACACGGCGTGGTTATATTTATAAGGGATCTGGACGCACTATATCGACATCTCAGCGATATTGCCTACACGAGGTTTCGTGGCGTACTGCTGCAACTCATTTAGTGTAACACAATGATCCGTGTGTTCTGGGTGATTTTCTCCAAAGGATATCACGTTTCGTTTTGCATGCTTATTGCTGTTGAAATAGAACAAATAGATCGGAACAGCGGGACACTGAAATACGAACTCTTGTGAAGATACGTGAAGGAACAGGCAGAGAAAGTTATTTTACGCGAATCATTCGCCGTAACATTTCATGGTGAATTGCACGACGAACGTGTACATTTAGCATTTTGGCAACTGTTACTGCGACATGATTCTTCATAAAACGTGCTCGTCTATGTCCACCTTCTCAAGGGTACACGTCTGGCGTCGACCGGAAGAAAAATCGATGTTTAACAAGATTTAACAAGATTTGCCATCCAAGCCAAAGGCCCAGATGGCAAGTGGACAAGGAAGCCATTGGCTTATCGAGAGTCCAACAATGTTCACCTACTTATAACCCGCCCTCCTGATATATGTGTCAACCTTGTTTTTAAACATATTCACGCTGCTAGCAGTTACACAATCTGTAGACAGTTTGTTCCATTCATTTACTGTCCTCTGTGAGAACGAGTGCTTCCTGATGTCCAATCTACATTGATCCTTTACTAATTTTACCTCATGTCCTCTAGTTCTGCTATCCTTCTTGAGTGAGAAAAACATATTTCTATCAATATTTTCATACCCATTCAATATCTTAAAAACTTCAATCTGATCTCCTCTTAACCTCCTTGTCTCTAGAGTTGTTAAACCACATTCTTTCAGGCGTTCTTCATAACTAAGGTCTCTAAGTTCTGGAATCATTTTAGTTGCTCTCCTTTGTATGCGTTCAAGCGTATCTATATCCTTCTTACGATATGGTCTCCATGCTTGTATACAGTATTCTAAATGAGGTCTAACTATTGCTTTATAAAGAGGTATAATTAACTTTTTTCCCTTGTATGTTATGTTTCTTCTAATCAATCCAAGAATTTGATTACCCTTTGAAGCTGCAATACCACATTGCTCTGAAACTTTCATATCAGCGCTTATTGTAACTCCTAAGTCCTTTTTTTTTGCAGTAGTACCAAGAACAGTAGCTCCCATTTTATAGTTTACATTCAAGTTCCCATGTCCTGTATGTAGGCATTTACATTTCCCAAAATTGAACAGCATCTGCCATTTCTCAGACCATTTCACTAATCTGTCTAGATCGTTTTGTAAATGTTGTTTATCACCATCAGTATTAACCTTTCTAAACAGTTTTGTGTCGTCCGCAAATTTCAGTACGTTACTTGTTATACTGTCGTCCAAGTCATTGATATAAATTAAGAATAATATAGGTCCTAATACTGATCCTTGAGGTACCCCACTCAAAACCGATTTCCAATTTGAAACTTCGCCATCTACTACAACTCGTTGTCTTCTGTCAGTCAGCCATTGTTCTATCCAGTCAGTTATGCTATCCCCGATACCATGGGCTTTTAATTTAAGTAGCAATCTTTGATGTGGCACTTTGTCAAAAGCTTTCTGAAAATCTAAGTAGATAATATCTACTGGCGATCCCACGTCTATCCACTTAGTGATTTCTTCCAAAAAACATAACACATTTGTTAAGCATGACCTCGCTTTAAGGAATCCATGTTGAGATGAATTTAATAATTTATGCTTAACGAGGAAGTCCACCATATGGTCTTTAATTAACCTTTCTAATAATTTACAAATCACTGACGTTAAACTCACTGGTCTGTAATTCTCTGACTTATTTCTCGAACCCTTTTTAAATAATGGTATGATGTTTGCTTCTTTCCATTCAAACGGAACAACTCCCTCTTTTAATGACAAGTTGAATACTCTTGCAAGTGGTATACTGATTTGATCTACTGTTTCCATTAGTAATTTTGGAGGAATCCCATCCACTCCCGGTGATTTGTTATCCTTCATTGCCTTTATTTTCCTAGCTACCAATTCTGGAGTTACAACTAACGGTCCTAAATAGTCAGATTTAGTCCCCTGAAATTTAGCATCAGCAACTGGTAATGAACTAATATCTTCTTTTGTAAACACTGAACTGAAGTAACCATTTAGGTCTTCCGCCATTAAAAACCCCTGTGATATTATATTTCCAGCACTGTCTTCTAGAGGTCCAACCTTGTCTTGTACGTTTTGTTTACTCCTGACATATGCATAAAAACTCTTGCTGTCAGTTTTTATGTTACATGCCAGTTTTTGCTCATAGCTTCTTTTAGATTGTCTGATTTCAGTTGTAGCTGCATTAAGTGCCTCTTTGTATTTTGCATAGTCTTCTTCCTTTCTGGTACGCCTATAAACCCTCCACATAGTTTGTTTTAGCATTATTTTTCTAATTGCCTCTTTTGACACGTGTTTCTTTCTACACCGTTTTCCTTGTTTTCGGAAGGGAACAAATTTATCAATGATACTCTCAATTTCATATTTTAGAATATTCCAACATTCAATTGCAGTCTTATTCATCAGCATGTTATTCCAATCTAGCTGTGCTAAGTATTTTCTCATATCTTTGTAGTTACCTTTGTGGAAGTTTCTCTTGTACGTTTTCTTATTTTTACTTTCTGATTTTACATTGATGTCAAAATGTATTTGATTATGGTCACTATTACCCAATGGTTCGAATATTTTTACATTGTCCACTAATTCTTTTTGTGATGACAAAACTATATCTAATACATTTTCTCCCCTGGTTGGTTCTAGTACGTGCTGAGTAAGAAAGCTATCCTGGATTAAACATAGAAATTGTTGATCCTCAATCCCTGTGCTCTCTAGAGAATTCCATTGTATGTGTCCATGGTTAAAATCTCCCATTATGATACATTCCCCTTTACTAACTTCCTTTATAGCGTTTTTTATTTTTGTGTTGTCCTCTTCGTTTATGTTTGGACTTCGGTAAACTAATCCAACAGTTAATTTTGAATTTCCTGAAACAATTTTGCACCAAACAGCTTCATCGCAATCTGCTTCCCTTTCTAGTTTCATTTCATAAGCCTGAATAGATTCTTTAACATATAACATAACTCCCCCGCCCCTTCTTCCTATTCGATCTTTCCTAAACATTACGTATCCTGTCAGTCCTAATTCAGCATCTGTTATATCTATGTTGGCCCATGATTCAGTTATACCAATTATGTGAGGGTCAATATCTTCTACCATAATGTTTAATTCGTTTTTCTTATTTACTATGCTCCTTGCATTTAAACATACGCATCTATAACCTTTTTCAGAGATGTTGTCGCTCTCTACCCGAGGCGTACCGTCGCGGTGACGTCATCTTTACGTAACTATAAACAATCATGGTCACGTGGGTTGCGATTGTTTAACTACGTACCACTTACGTCACCGCGTTCGCGCCCATATTATTTTAGCGCTACATTACAATTTACACCCTTTATTTCGACTAGATTTTGTCATCGCGACAGAATTAGGTGTCGAGACATCGCGACCACATTTCAGCACTACCATTACTAATTGCTAGACAACGTTCGCTGGTGTGAGATCACCCAAATCTGCCCAGACGAGCTGTTGACACGCTTGCAAACCCATGACAATGGTGGTAATTTCAATGTTCCCCTCGGCTTCTGGTTTGATGCCTGCGATATGGTTATGGAAACGAGACGCAACAGACGCTGTGGACTTCTCGTTCGCACTCCCTAAGATACCACGTATCACAAAACAAAATTGTTTTTAAATGTTCAGTGGCATTGTTTAATATACACGTAACTGTATACGAATTGTTAATACAAACTGACAATTTCGTGATACCGCGATATGTAACACTTCACGCCCATCATTCGCCCGCGGTTCGACAAATCAACAACGGTATTCTGTTTCGCTACGCTTTCGAATATAACCCGACGTCGTGTACATATTCGTTCTTGGAAGCCGACAACAACTGTCCACGTCACGAATAATATTTCATCGCCTTTGCTAATGAGATATTCATTCAGAAAACGTCTGTAGCGCGACAGGAATTAAATTACGCCTTAGATAATTATTAATATTCGTGTGTATAATGAAGTTATGATGTTTTGTCGATGTTAATATTAACGAAATACGTGACTACACTTAATTGTTCCACAATGTTCCACAATGGTATTACGCAGTTGTTCGGATTGGCATTAATTCTGTCTGGCTAATGCTTCCTTTCAACACTCGGTTGTCCATAAAATGGCATTAATCAAATAATGTTTATTTACATTAACGATATATCATCGTATCAACAAATTATCTACTGACTGTATAAATGGCTTCTTTGTCCACTGGCTAAGTGGGGTTTCTGTTTTTGATCTTGTTAAAGCTTCTTCGATTGTGTTAAATATTTTTAAATCTTACCACATTTAACCGTCATTTGCTGGCTGGTTCATGCATACGTACGTACGGGCGTATGTTTGCACACACGCAAGTACGCAGGCACGCAGGCACGCAGGCACGCACGCACGCACGCACGCACGCAGTTTCCTGTTTGTACGCCAGGCGAAATAATTTCTTTGTCTCAACACATGTAACGAAGCTGTAGATATTTTTTTAATCATCGCATTTCTATTTGCGTCGTA
>BSQZ01000076.1:197500-202500 GCA_033239005.1 Lamellibrachia satsuma | reverse complement strand
GAATTCGGGGGCTGACGTGACAGCCCTTCCGCTGTGTTCATTATCTGGAGCTCATCTACGTCAGATACGACGAAAATTAATGTCAGAATTTATCACTTTCGCTTAGTAATCCGTCATGTTCTCGACGTTAAAGTACATATTTCATTGACGTGTTTCGTCGTAATTTGTGATTCGGGAAACAGTACCATGTCAACTTGTCAACTTGTACACATTGTGGCGACACGATGCTTTCTTAACATCATCATTGGTCCGTGGACGGATTGATGTCCAGTTGCTTGGAATGTGATATTTTACATGGTGATTACCTCTAATGTGATATATAACATAGTGATTACCTCTCATGTGATACATGTGACACGACTATGACGTCAGTCCGCCGACGAAGACATAGTGAGTTGGTCGAAATATTCCTAACGAGTACCAAAGGTTATCCAATGGTATTTTATTATCCTATGACATTTTATTGTTACTTTATTTAGTATATGCTTTACACGTGACCAGTTTTTAAACACATTTTTCTTATTTAATTGAGGTGTGGCTTACTACTTTCTATATTTATTTTTATTAACGTTTTGTACAATGTAAAATAACTTATATTATATATATATATATATATATATATACTTCTTATCTAATATGTTTACTGTGTAAGTCTGACTATTGTATGTATAAGCCATTTATTATTTTGTGACACTGTTGCATTCTAAGCGTCTGTGGACATAATTTATATTCCGTAGATAGGGCGCTATATAATTATTGATTTTAAAGAAATTTTGCCCAGGCATACACTAAAATTCATCGTAACTGAAACAAATGTTGTAAATAATTGTAGCAATGCAAAGTGAACGTATCAGCCGTTTCGTAATACGTTTGAAGTGTTTTATGCAGTGATGATCGAGGCAGCGGCCTCCCTCAATCCTCGCTGTACCAAGAAATAGTTATCGCTGAAGCCGGCACCTCGAAAGTAACATGCCATCACGCCACGGGTGTTGGATGATCGTGTCGATAACATTTATATAAACCACCGTCACATCGACTATCACGATGCATCGATATCTCGATGTGTTCCACCTCTATTGTTGACCACCCTGTCAAAAACACGTAGCGACGATACGTCAAGGCTAATAACAACCAACAATACCTGGGTATTCTTTGCAGAGTTCTCTTGCCGTGGGTCCTCCGCGTCTTGCCGTACCCTTCACCTAGTCTCCGCCGAACTGCATCGCGACGGCTGCTCTTGTCGAAGACACATAGCGACTGATCGATCGATGGAACACGGCCGCCTTCCGCTCCAAGCCAGCGGCGAAAGTCGCCTCAATACCGACCGTGACAGTCGTCGAAGCTGGCTCGCGTCAGCCACACACGCGCACTACTCATTTTTCACGCGTCGGTGTCGTTTCCGGAGAGTTACGTTGCATTTGCAAACAATTGGTACGATGAATTCTCGCGGCCTTCTCGGCAATAATCTCGATTCTTTTACGACACGGACATAGACAAGTCACTGCTAAACGGATGTGAAGATTTCTACTTAGCGATGACAACATATGGGGTCTCGAGTGGCATTGAGGTAATGAGCAATTATCGCTACCCGATATTGTGTTGCAGGCGGTGTGCGACACATGATTGAAAATGTCAAGCGCCAACCGGGCCTGCAACCTTGAACTGTTGCGAGCCCTTCTAAATTCATTGAAAACCCAACACTAATACGTGACGCCGCTGCGATCATCTTATGATTTTAATGATTTACGAAATAAGTGCAACTAATGCGCACGCACGCACACAAGCACACACGCACGCACTCACGCCAATTCTGACATCCATCTAACCTAAGCCAGCCATATAACAAATTACAATTGACTGCATTCGTTACTGCAACGTGATAGGAATTGTTTTCTCACTGCGGACAATGTGTCGTTGATGTCTAAAACGCACCTGCTTCCGGAATATTAAACCGGCACGTGTTGTGCCACTGACCAACATACATGTGTATCAACCTTCACGACTCAAACGATCCGGCGATACATTATTGAGCCCGCGGTTATGTCGAACGCTAGAACCTGCTGGTTGGGCACGTGTCACGTCGAACGCTAGAGCCTGCTGGTCGGGCACGTGTCACGTCGAACACTAGAGCCTGCTGGTCGGGCACGTGTCACGTCGAATGCTAGAGCCTGCTGGTCGGGCACGTGTCACGTCGAACGCTAGAGCCTGCTGGTGGGGCACTTGTCACGTCGAACGCTAGAGCCTGCTGGTCGGACACGTGTCACGTCGAACGCTAGAGCCTGCTGGTCGGGCACGTGTCACGTCGAACGCTAGAGCCTGCTGGTCGGGCACGTGTCACGTCGAACGCTAGAGCCTATTGGTCGGGCGCGTGTCACGTCGAACGCTAGAGCCTGCTGGTCGGACATGTGTCACGTCGAACACTGCTGGTCAGGCACGTGTTCTTCTTGTTATCGTTAGACGTAATCAGTAAATATTATTTGCACGACACCAAGGTGTTTTTTTCAGCGTGGGTTTGGTTCTGCAACTCCTTGTTAAATTATGCATTCACTATATCTATATTAATGGACAGTCCCAGCCGCGTTCGCATTTCAAGCGTCTTGATAGTATTTAGTAACTGAAGAGCCGGATTCCAAAACGCGCTCAGTCCATTAAAAATGAGATAATGACTGATCCCTGTCGCTCAGCTGTATATTTTCCATGTTAACCCGATAGGTTTTGCAATCTGGGCTCAGTCCATGTGCGTAGCGCATGCTAAGTTGGCAGATCTTTCCAAAACGAGCCCAGTCCACCCGAGACAGTTCTGCAAAACGCAATCCGTCCTTGTCAAGCGCAGCGTCGAGTGAGCAAAGGCGCCATTGAAAGGCGGGAACGACGATTGAACAAGGGGCTGCCTTGACAGCAGATTACCATTCGCCTTTTTTGAAAAAAAAACATCGATTCAAGCCGGAACTAACACTCACCCACCCACGCCACATCCCACCCACCCTACTCACTAACCCACCCCATACACCGCAAATCCAACCAGTCACACAACAGGTCCGTCTGTGGTAGTATTTCCTAGAGAATCTGTTAAATTAATCCAAGTCTTGTTAGTCTGTGCTGTATAAGAAATATATTTAATAATTAAAAACGATTTAAGTTCAATGATGTTTTTTAAACGGGCTCAGTCCATGGACTGCGCCTGTTTTGAAAAAAATTATTTAAAATAAATAATATAGTAATAACATTAAACACAAATGTAAGTAGTGCTATTTTTCTTACGTTGTTTACTAAAAATTATAAAAATGGAGTAAGCGCGTTTTGGAATACGTTTTGGAATACGGCTCTTCAGTTGTTTAGTCAAGATGTGAGCGCGTCATTCAGAGAGATAATCCAGGCATCGTTTTAAATATATGCACAGTACAAAACATTAGCGCCTACGCTTATTGCATCTAATCAAATTGGGAATACGTACTTAGTCATCCATTCATCATTCGCATTTATAACATTGTCTCGCGACTAAAAACCGCATAGAAGCGGGCGTCCGAATATGGCACGCACGCCCACCGGATACCGGATGTTTGACCTTCGCCTTTGCAATGACTTTTTTTTTAATATCGCGGAGGCGTCATCTACATTCCAAAGTAAGGATAACAATTTGCTAGACAGAAGACACTGTCGCGATAATATTGCGATAGTATCGCTGAAGAGCGAATAACCAGGAAATAGACACAAACCGTGATTGACGGGTGGCGCCACCGGAAGACGATTAAAATGCTGAATCCGTGAAAGACGCTGCTTTAATCGACGATTGTTGATGTTAGATGGAACAATAAATAAAATTATCCGACATAGTTGAAAAACATGTTTATTTATATTATTACAGTGACACGAGTAGGGTTGCTGTATTATGTTCCCACCAGGGTTTGTAAGGTTAAGTTCACACGGGTCGTGCAAAGTTTCGTACGGGCAATATTTTGTGACAGCAAGTTTACCTTTTTGTCGCGCTTAGCTGATAGCGAAATGCGGTGTATCCAAACAATCGTTGAATTTGTGAATGAAATAGGCTACCAAAAGTGCTGTGGTACAATTATTTGATTTCCAAATCATGAAGCGAACCTTAGGGGATATTGACAACAAAAAGCAAACGTCGATTTCACCGTGCTATAAAAAATGTCAATGCCATTACTCTCAATCCGGAGAGGCAAATGTAGCCATGTTTGTTAGTTGTGTGTGTGTGTGCGTGCGTGCGTCGGTGCGTGCGCGCATTTTTGTCAACGTGCATGAAAACATAAAAATCGTAATTTTCAAAATGACTACCAATTGTGTGTTTTGACTGGATCAGTAATATGATCATACCAACAAAATACAATTTAAGGAAACAAAGACAATTTCAAACTGATGACAGACGATGCCACTGCCAACAACAGGGAGGGACACAAAAACTATGCCAAAATGGCGACAGCACGTGGTTGCCTCATTGTTGCATCTCGTTCTGCTGAACGAGATTTGAACGAGATCGGACTAATTATGATTATTGTTAGTCTACATTATGTTCTTTTCTTAGTTTAAATTAAGTATTATATATTGAAATTTAAGATTAAAAAAATTCATACGGGCAGAGCAGGTTTTTCATGGAGGCATTTTGCCCGTATGAGAGGCCTTAAACACCTTGGTCGTTTCTATCGATAGTTCAATGTAGTATCGTCGATAACTATAAATAGTTAAATTTATTATCGATAGCATTACATCGTCATATTGACCACTGCGATGCATCGATAGTTCGGTGAATTGCTACATCCGTGCTGTCCACAGAAGTCGTTCCCAGGCCCACCCGTCTCTAATCTTTCTTTCGTAAAATCATGTTATAAACTATATATATATATATATATATATATATATATATATATATATATATATATATATATATATATATATATATATATATATATATTTTTTTTAACGCTTTGACAGCGTTGCTCGGAAAATGGCAGCAACTGCAAGTGGCAACGACTCCTTCG
>BSQZ01000076.1:157500-187500 GCA_033239005.1 Lamellibrachia satsuma | reverse complement strand
CAGTTAATAGAACATTGCCGGGTGCTAGAAACAACTCGATACCAGAAACTCTGTTAATATCAGTTGTGTTTTAATAACTGTTGTTCATCAGCAGATCTGTTAATCATTACACAACAAGCTCCACTACACGTTGCTTTGTCCATTGTGATAACATTAGCACACCTGATTTGAGTCGCGTTGATTAATAATACAGTATGTAGCTTGAGAATATTTTCCGGTCTGTGGTTCTCCAATATCGCTACCATTCATTCACCTCAGCTCGTAGCGAAGAGACTTTTGGCATGTCTGACTCCCAGAACAACAATCCGTCCACAACATGTTGTACATTTCCCATCTCTGAAATGATCCCGGGGAGTAGAGTAAGCATCTCTACACCCTTCCTCCTTTCTGGGTTAAATCGATTGTGGAATTCGGCAGACAGGTGGTCAAAAACGAGTTTGCCATGGGCCTGAGATTCTCCAAAACATTCTTGGTGATGATGAATGCGATGATGGTATGTGACGAAGTGAAACTGGTTAGCAGCCCTTGTGCCTTCGTCCTGGTCGCCTGATCCCAACTGCCAATCCACACAACCTCCTCGTAGATATCATGATATTCAGACGGATTCAGTACGGCTTCCAGACATTCACACAAGAACTCATACATGTCATAAAACGTGTCGTAGCATGTGTGACGCTCCATTCATCTGGTCTTGCACATTCCGACAAGTTTCTTTTTCCTCATATCTGGTGCCAGGTGATTTAGGATTCGTTCCAGGAATCGTCGTTTGGGGGACATATCGAAGAAAATGAATACTGCATTAAGGGTGCCGATAATATTCCGCATGGCAGGTACTCTATATGCATTGGCGATGTTCAAATTGAAGACATGGCTGCTGCAGTATATATACAAAGGTATATACAAAGTTCGTGGGGAAATCTGCTTTATACTCGACTGCACGACAACCGAGGATTATACATTACGCACCATCGTAGCTCTGACAGCATGAGCTATAGCTTCCCCCGTTGTCCTCTCAAGGTATAAAAAATCAATAAAGAACTCTTCGACTTTACAGCCAGCCAGCACCCTCACTGACAGAACCTCATGGTTACCATGTGGATCTGTGACCTCATCTGCCATGATGGAAAAGAAGGCATTTTCGTCTTCACGGCTTCGTGTATTTTCCTTTTCAAATGCATTCCGTTACTGCACCAGTCACTTCATTCTGGATGATCTTTGACGTATACTGCGCATTCTTCCTTCCGGTCTCAAGATGTTCTCGGAGGGTGTCATCGCGTTTGGCCATCGTCTTCAGAATTGCCCAGACGTTTCCCCTATTGGACTTGTCCGATCATCCCTGTGGCCTCGAAGTGGCAAGTTTTGTTTTCCACAAAATAACTTTTTCTCAAATGCTCAGGACGTGAACGCTTTTCTTGTACATCTTTGGGTTGGACTGGCTCACTTAATTAACGAATTAAGCTCACGAGGCATGTTTTCCTTGGATAAATATAACATAAGTCTGGCTTAAACGGATGACGCAGAGACGTAACTTCTACCATAAGTCTGACTTAAATGAAATATTTAATAGGGGCTACTGCAATAACACCAAACAGACAGCATAGATTCTTGAAATACGGCCGATAGGCCATTTTTAAAATAGCTAAGCCTAATTGTGTCATTAAAAAAAATGCATCACTCTTCTTGGTTTTGTGTTCAAATGAGCTCACTGACAGAGAAATATGATTTTAAAACGTGTATTACTTGTTATAATGATTAAGATGTTTAAATACGTTGATGATACGACAGGATAGTTTACATTTTTTCTGTAAAAATGACAATTGTTATCCGGTCCGAAGAACTCATGCAGACGATTTTCATCAAACGACCAACGCGTCCGTTGGGCGCATGTGCTGGGTCTGCGCAATCTGCAGATTTTCGAGTATCCAGGGATTGCGCAACGCAATCGAGCGCAATCTGCAGATTGCGCAGATTAGGCAACTGCGCCCTATGAGTGCCAAACAGTGTGTGTGTGTGTGTGTGTGTGTGTGTGTGTGTGTGTGTGTGTGTGTGTGTGTGTGCGTGCGTGCGTGCGTGCGTGCGTGCGTGCGTGCGTGCGCGTGTGTATGTGTGTGTGTGTGTGTGTGTGTGTGTGTGTGTGTGTGTGCTCGTGTGTGCGTGCGTGCGTGTGTATGTGTGTGCGTGTGTGTGCATGCGTGCGTGTGTGTGTGTCTGTGTGTCTATATATATATATATATATATATATATATATATATATATATATATATATATATATATATATATATATATATATATATATAATGGAAAATGAAGTGTCGTGTTTGTCTACGCGTGGAGCATACAAGGCTGATGATGATGTGTTACATATGTTCAATTCTGTATAATACAAACATAATATAGCTACTACCACCATAAGAACATTGTCTATGTCGGTTTGCAGTTTCTAACGAGTGCGGGAGGCCTGCGGTACAACATCAATTCCCTCGCATTGTTGGTGGTTCGGAGGCAATAGAGCATTCCTTGCCATGGTAAATTAGCATCGTTGTCGAGCTCTTTGGGCACATTTGTGGTGGAAGTATTCTCTACAACCGCTGGATCGTCACGGCGTGTGCGCGTGCGCGTGCGCGTGCGTGTGCGTGTGCGTGTGCGTGTGTGTATGAAATGAAACTATGAACGACGTCACTGATAATGCTAAGAATACTTTGGGGATCCCCTGGACGCCATGTATATCGCCTGCGCTAGATAAGTGTCTGAAAACGTCGGTCTGCTACAAAGAATTCGTACGTAGTAAGCGACAATTTTTACCTTGTGTTGTTTCTTGTTAATGCCTTTGTCCCCCGTTGACATGCAATTGCAATTGATTTTTGATACTCAAAAATGGGTGTCCGGACCCCCTGGACGTCCCCCTCTGGATCCGCCTATGCATACATAACATTATATACATAACATTATATACATAACATTATATACATAACATTATATACATGCATACATAACATTGTATACATCACGGGGCGTAGCTAGGTATAAATTCATGTGGAAGCACAAGTCTTAGACTCAGTAAGAGGGGGGTCTGGTTGTACATTTTTTTAAAGCAAACTGTAATAATGTGTAATCTGGTGCATTTTAAAGTCTAAATAAAACTTTAAAAAGAATGCCCCTCCGGCCTTGGAGAAACAGTTACCCACCTACTCGACAATCGTCCTTTGTAAAAGGTGGATGTGAACCTTAGCAGTATATCATATATGGTTAACACAGATTAGTATTACTGTGTTATGATTTTGCAGTTTATTAAGTTTGTTTACATGCTTCAATTATGAAATATCACAATTGCTTATAACAATTAGTAAAATATTATCGCAATACATGTATTTGTTCTACAATATCATTCAAAATCAGAGGAACACTAAGAATCAATCCTGATAATCATATTAATAGACAAGCGCAAACACTTTGCAATAAAAACAACGTTTTAATCATAAGCAAAGAATACATATATAAGCAGTGATAATGCTGCGGTAATAAGTGTGCATCATATCTAGAGAGAGTTCAGTTACTAGTCTCTCCTTCATTCGGGCGCAATGTTAGCACTAAACGACCGAACTGGTAGATGATGCGTTTTGTCCTTGTGAACATGCGTAATGGCCAATCCCGACAAGTACTCGTGCGGTTGTCACCGTGGAGGATACGTGTTAGGTTACAGAGCAGGATTGATTTCCTGGATCGTGTCATTGAGTGTGTTGGGTCTCTTGGCGACATTCGCCATCTCCCATTTTGCCTTCCATTTTGCAGCTGAAGTAGACCATCTGGCAAGTCGCATAGTTGGACAATCTAGTGTCAGATTTACTCGCCGTCGTGGTGTAAGGTAGTTCTCCTGATAGACTTGTGTCCATTTCTGACAGCAAGTGATCCACGAACGGCATATACGATGTCCTCATCCTGGCTGGCTGGGCGTGTCAGTTATATCCGCGGGCACGTTCTCGCCTCTGTCTACCATCACATCATCCCAAATATTTCGACTTTGGAGAACATGTTCAATTGTCACTAGTGTTATGATGAAGTCACCATTTGTGATGGACAACGTGTGGTGTCTGGCGGTGCCGTCCCCATCTTCTTCCAAATATTCCAGGGCAGTGACAACAGCAGTGAATGCAGACTTGAATGTATACAGAGGGTTCGCACGACTGGACCATCGTATCTTACAGAGCGATTGCAGATTAATTCTGTTGTTCATACCAGCGGGTGCGTCCTAGTCTAACTCGATCTACTGGACTGTGTCCATCATACTTCTAACTACTGGGTATTTGCTTTGCTGCACAATAGCAAGTTAACACTGCGTCTTTTGCAATGCGTGTAGATGGCGCCGGGTAGGCCCTATTAGACTAGGCAAATAATCTCAACAGGGCTCTAGAAATCACTTTACACTGTTACAAACTGTCATCCATGCCAGGGTTTACCTATAACCTTTACATGTCACAACCAGCCCGGATGACAATTTCTATTGTGACTTTTGACTGTGTAGCGAGCAACGGTGTACAATAACAGATACTCCCGATCATGCTTTGGTTTGGTGAATGGAATAAAATTAAACAAAGTACCACATATGTCATTATCTATTAATACAGGTATGGCCATTTGTAGTGACGCATTGTAGACTTGAGAGTAGAATAGAACTAGGATTAAGCTACTAACATGACTACAGCCATTGATGCAGCACGCATACAGTTGAGGGAGAGGAGCAGTGACACAACTACTGACTGGAGCCTATGCCATATTTGCCAGAAGGAATGTTCTAAAGATCCCACTCGAAAACTTGGCACCAATGGACTGGACAGAGTACATGGTTGAACGTAAACGATATCAAGATTACGAAAGATGGGACATTGTTGAAAGACTGGAAGTTGTGAATATCATCGATGTAATAAAAGAGACGGAAATGGGGTATCGTGTTATGTTACATTCACAATTCATTGCATTTGGGGAGACTTAAAAAACTTTGAGGGTAAAAAATCATCTTGAAACTTCTACAAGCTCAAAGAATCAGACCTTGCGAAGCAACATGCAAACATTAGATTCTGACTTACGCATTTTTGTCAAACGATTTCTTCCGAAAAAAAACAGAGTTGTCGCAACTAGGAATATTTCTGATAGTCATCAATGCAGTGAAACATGTATTATGAGGTGTAGGTTAGCCGGGGTGAGTGATCTCGCAGTTGTGCTGCCAGGTACCATTTCAAGTGTTAGAATTGTCAGAAAAAGGCTCTGGCCCTAAAGCTATTTGTATGCATAAAGTTGCACACGAAGTCTCCATAGGAGTAACTAAAGGTGAAATATATACATATTATTGGATATTTTGGAAAGGTACGTTGGGCTGTTGTCAGAGTTCAAAGTTGATGCTGACAATTACAAACAGCATAGGACACGATTTAACGATAAGTTGCAAAGGCTGTTCCAATGCTAAACCGAGCTTGTGCCACAGCTAGACCCCCACGAACCACAGCTAGACCCCCACGAACCACAGCTAGACCCCCACGAACCACAGCTAGACCCCCACGAACCACAGCTAGACCCCCACGAACCACAGCTAGACCCCCACGAACCACAGCTAGACCCCCACGAACCACAGCTAGACCCCCACGAACCACAACTATTATTCCCGGTAGTTCCAGCGAAAGCAGTAGTACAAACTGTGAAGGAGACAAAAGACGAACTTGTGAGCTTTTTGTCACAATGCTGGGCATTCCATCAGTTACATTCAGGTACGGTGTGTTGACATAACTCTGGCAAAGAGAACATTGAACAAATCCATTGAAAATGGTAATTTTCCAGTTCCACTCAATCTTATTGAAGGCAAATTTCTCCAATTTACAGCAGACAATATCGATATCATAGAGAAAACTCTCGATAGTAAAGGGACATTCCATGCCACCCAGATGGTTGCGTTCCAAAGATGAGAGCCAACAGGTCAAAGTGAACAACAATAACCTCTCGGAAAAGTAGGCTCCCTCAAAATACCGGAGGAGTTACAGCAGTTGAATCATACATCCGAAGCCATTACTCGTCCAATACCTATATTTGCTGTTGATGTTGACCTGGAAAGTTATGAACCAGATCCAATCATGACCACGACATCAAACATCAAAGACGTGTGTTGGCTACTGACAAGACACTACAGCACTCCTGACAAGTCAGTAGCTGCTTGGACAGGCTTTGATCAACTCATGATAACAGACAAGCAGCAAGTAACACCCGTGGGCTACCTACCGATCATAAATGCGCCCGCACATGAATCGACCCATGAAGAGGCTGACACGCGCATTATACAACATGCTACTACAGCTTGCGAAGCAGGGTTTGAACGTATTATCATCGCGAGTAGAGACACTGATGAGTTGGTATTTGTGATTCACTTTGCAGCACAATTGAGTCGAGAATTATGGATGAGAACAGGAACAGAAAAACAGCGACGCTTCATTGCTGTTCATGGCTGTTCATGGCATACAGTTAGCTTCAACTCTCCGAAGGAACATCCCAGCGTATCACGCATTAACAAGATGTGAGACTGTTAGTCAGCTGAGTGGACACGGCAAAAAGTGAACATGGAAAACATTCCAGAAGTATGCAGTTCTGTTAGATCATCTTGGACGCTGAGCTCTTTCTGAAACCACAGAGAAACAAGCAGAGGAATTCACCTGCACTAACAATGCAGCCATCAACGACGTGCGTTATAAACTATTTCAGAGAGATACCAAAGATCGAGAAAAGCTTCCGCCTACACAGAGGTATCTTTCCAAACACATCCAATGCGCCCACTACAAGAGTCGTGTTTGGTATTTGGCAGATAGCACGTCCCTGACAACGCTTCATCCATCAATAATGGCTCAAGTCTCAAGTAGTTATACTCCAAACAGCCCAATCTTGAGCTAACGTAGGAGTTTGGACCAACGGCTTTTAGTGTCTCTTCCGAAAGACACGGGCAAAGTGGGGTGAACGAAATTGCCCCATTGCTCGAAACGGCGGAGGCGGAATCGAACCACCGTCCTCTCGATTGACAGGCGGGTGCTCTAACCATTAGACCACCGCTCCCCCACAAGGTACAAGGATCCCACCAGTGGACCACTTCACCCACAGTTGATGGTAGAGGACCCCTTACCACAGGAATTCTCAGATACTGTGTACTGCAAACGAAAATTGTGCAACAGCAAGATGCACCTGCAGATCCAAGCGGCTAAAGTGCATGCAGCGATGATATCTGCCAGAACCCATTTACTACGATGAACGATGAAGACTAATTGTCAGTTACACGTGTCCTTCTAATGTCTATCTTCACAGATAACGAATGATCTGCCCTCATACGCAGTGGTTGGGCGGGGATGGGTGCTATTTTGTGCAGCAGAACATTGAACAATCCGAGCCCCTTCCAGGAATGGAGAAAGGGTGGGATTTAACTTACTGGTGGAGAAGATTACCATGTGTAACAATATAAGTTTTATTATCATGTAATCATGTTTTAATATCAGTATTGTTAATTGGGGTTTTATTAAGATATGTTTCCCAAAGACTGTAGTGTTTCACTTTCTGACAATCTTTAAAATATGGGGGTAATATTGATTTGTGCATAATAATCAGTAATTTGCCATTGTTTACCCAACTAGTTGGTGTTGTTTTGTTTGGAAATGCACTGGCATTATTTGGCGATAAACATAATTGGCATGTACCATGTACATAAGAAGTTATGGAAACTACTGTACACCTTTGGTCCAGAAACAAAAATAAAATATTGATACATTTTGGTATGTTTTATGTAGTTTTGTCGAATATTGCTAGAATATTGATATAATAATTATATATTTCTGACATAGTCCTCCTTATTCCAAATATTTTGATACCATATTCAGTTATGTAGCTCTATAATTAGTACAGTTACAGCCGATTATGTACACATTGCAGAATCTTAACACCATCGCTAAAACATCACAACAGAAAACGTCATCCGGGCTGGTTGTGACCGGTAAAGGACGCAGATAAATCCTGGCATGGGGGACAGGTTGTAACATTTAGGTACCCCTGATGTAATTTTTTTAGATTGTTTACCTAGTCTATATTAGCTGTCTCAGTTGTACTTTCACTCCACGATGGATGCCAGCCAGATTAGGGAATGGACCATTCAATGTCTGGGGGTGGGTTAAAATTTTTTGTTATGCATATTGATGTGGAAGCACGTGCGTACAGCTATCTACGCGCCTGTACATACATACATACATACGGATACAGGCTTACAGACAGTCACGAACTACTTTATGATATAGATGCACAACAGCAACTACTTAATCAAACACATACACAACATATATAGCTCGTGGCTTCTCATATGCAATGTGAATTTGTGAACACAGCAATAATATATTTTCTTAAGAACTACAAAGGAGCGCGTCTATCATCATGTTGTGATAGGTGTATTTGTGTATGCGCAGTTATCTGGATAGAGTTTCACAACCGGATACAGTTATAAACAGGAACACAAATTTTACGCGTGTGAAGTAATGGCATCCAAATCCTACCTCGTTGTTAATAAAGTGGTATATGTTACTATTTACAATCAATAAATCGAGCCAACAAATTCACTCAAAGTCAGCACATATCGGTAGCGCCATGAGTTGAGGAACGAATTAACTCTACGCATACTTAGCGCTAAGATGCGTCTAATAACCGCTGTTTTTACGGACCACGCCTGCAACTCCCAGTGCGACGCTCATTTTCATGCCAATCCACCCAGAGGATTCACTCCATTGCCTGTCACGGTCATCTGCTGCGACCGTAATGCCGCCATATTCCGCGCGCGCCAAACAGCCGCTTTCCCGCGCACACGCCAAACAGCCACTTTCCCGCGCGCGCCAAACGGCCGCTTACTCGCACGCGCCAAATGGTCCGTTTAGCGCATAGTAACTAGCTGAACTTAATTAATACCGACGGTTGTTTACAGCGTCAACGTCCGTTGTGGTCCGTGCGCCCGTCACGTATGTTGGTTATGAACGTGGCCTGTATGTAGTCCGCGTATACATTTTTATTTCCTGGTGTAATTTGGGAATGTTCGCCAAGGGATGCTGCTGAGTCGCTGAGATAAGACGGCGCCTGTGGTAATCGAGTGAGCGAAGAAACAACGACCGGCGAAGCGGAAGCCTACGTTCTTGGTCGTGGGATTTTTCAGCGTACTCACGCAACCGGAGTGCCAGAGATTCGAAGACACGTTAACCGATGTTTCACATAGGAGAGAGCGGGTTAGTTCCAAGGTTGTTATGTTTCCATCGTACGACTATGACTACTACTATGTCAAGAGAAGTAAGCGGAACTTACGGAATTGTATCGCGTTATGCATTGATCACGTTGACTCTCTCCAACAAGGAACGTAAAGAAAAGTACGTCACGCAATTTTTTTTACTTTTTGAGACCCCACCCCTTGTCACTCATCGTAGCGCTGGTCTGTACACCCGTCTCGTTGTGAAAGAAAATATACACACACGCACGCACTCACGCACGCACGCACGCACGCGCACACATACATCGCGTCGTCATTAGCGTGATATCTCATTTGGTGCTGTGACCAACGCAGTCACATTAGCCATTACAGGGAAGTACTGTTTGTTGGATGGTTTCACCCCGGGGGGGTACTCCATATGCTGAGGTATACATGTATGTGCCGCGCAAATGCCCCTGTTTTTGGCCATTTTTCTCTCTCCCTGTCCGAAGAAAAAATTTAAATTTTCTCGCTTTGTGCCCCATTTAAATCTGATAATAATAATAATAAGCGCAGTCACATTAGCCATTACAGGGAAGTACTGTTTGTTGGATGGTTTCACCGGTCATTTATGGACTTGTTTTCTCGGAGTCTGAGTTTTGTTTTTACAAATGGCGGGTTCAGGCTATCGTAGCGCTGACTGGCTGGACAGTCTCCATCCTTCGCATCACTCGACTACCGAAGCCCGTCAACAACCAGTGAGATAGCGCCCGAAATGGAAGAACCGTTACTCCCGCCATTTCAGCCACCCGCAGCAGGGCTGGTCCGACGGGCCAGGCAGGGCGAACAAGCGTGTCCTCCCCGCCAAGACGCTCATGCCCGGCTGTTGTACGAACGTGCCTCCGTTCATCGGGCGAGATTCGCTCGGCTGCCAGAACGGCTTCCCGAAAGTGAATTAGCTCGTGCCGTTCGCGTCGCTCTACAAGGCGACGTGCGGCGCCTTCTTCGACGAGGTCAGCCTGCCCGATACGGCTACCGATGAAGTCGTACACCCTCGGCGTGGCCTACGCACACGTCACCCACCTACTGGGCTGGATCTGTAGGTTACCGTGACATCACTGACGTTTTTTCGCGAGCAGGTACGTTTTTCACGTAAGATAAAAGGCAGTAAAAAGGACTCGGATTGCAAAATATGTAAAACTCACCTATACACATGGCAGGCCTAATTGTGTGCCAGCCTCGATAAAAATCACTTCTGCGACTAGGTCTCACCCGCCAGGTGGCGCCAGGTACAGCAGACAGTTCACACACCGGTCTGCATTAAACTGGATAACCCGGAGAATGTGCACAAAAAAGGTATGGCGTATCAATCATGGAAGCTCTACCACAAAGGTCGACCACGCTTGAAGAAATGCAGATGAAAAAGTCCGATGCTCGACGTGATGCTATCAGTCTTGATTCCGCTGATTTCGCTCGTCCATGACCGCGTGTATTCCATCTGGACACTAGCTGATTGATGAACGACCAGTGCAGAAGAGGCGCCTGTCTCAGGGTCACCTGTCTTGCTCTTTGAAGTTTTCCACAAGGGTACGCCAGTACTAGAATGGTTTATTCTTAAAAGCTGATATTCATTTTAAAACTGGTCGTTAACATAGCTCGACGTGAAAAAAAATCCATGGAATGCTCCAATAGGGGACTCAAGAAAATCTCGTTTCGATGCGATAGTTGACGAGATAACGCACTTCTGGTGCCCAAGTTGTGCACACCATAACATGTGAAATGTATCTATGTCATTATAAAACAAACCATTGGTATTAGTACTATCAGACATTAATTAATTAATGCTAGTTGTTATAATAAATAATAGAAGTAAATGTGTTATTGTTTGTTCTCTCTGTTTTAAATACAGTTGTGTTGATGTATGAAATGCGATGACGGGCTGCGTGTCGTTGGGAGCCGGAAGTGAGCACGTAATTATGGGCAAATTTGCAAACATGGTGGCAAATGAGACTAGCGTGCCCTATTCGGATGAAGTTTAAGTACTGCACGAGAGAAGTATTCGTCGCATAATTATACTCATTGTATAGCATGACAATAAACTGTTTGAATCGACTAAATTTGATACGAAATATGCTTTTCGTTTTTTATTACGTGCTGATTACGTCTCTCGATCTGTGCCTAAAGCCCCCCATTCAACTACCGACTATTAGTCACCAACAGTTTGACCGCCGATAAATAGTTGGCACCCAAACATTAGCCGACCGTTCTTTACATGTCAGATGTCTGCAAAAACGTGTTGTCAACTGTTGGTGGAGAACATACACATAACGACTGCATTTGATTTGCCAACTGAAAAAGTAGTCGCCACCATGTTGGCAACTGAAGAATCGATATGTCTATGGCGGGCTTTAGTTGCCGATCCAAGCCATGAATGACAGTCGTCAGGATTGTCACATCGATAGCCGAGTAGTCACAGTGTCAGTGGATTAGCTGTCATCCCGCATCGGCGAACAATATATTTGCATTTGTTGGGTACTCTTGAAAATTAAGCCGACGGCGCAGCGAGAAGTACAGTTTGGTCCCAAATGTAATATAATTATGAAAGGTTGAACGTAATAAAACATGAGTCCGCGGTTGCTGTCTGTCGTTTACGCAGAACTGATCATTCGTGTTTTAGTACTGGAATATTTTTTGTTTGTCCAGTGTTTCTTTCTTGATCAACAAAACATGGTCATGTATGTGCGTGTGGTTTAACTCTCCACATACACGCACGCACACGCGCACACGCGGGCGCACGCACATTCATGCCCGTCCTCGGAGAAGGGAGGGTGTTCGCGGGTTGGAACGAAATGTGGTAGTATGCTTCATCATCAATTTCTTAACTACCACTATTGGAGATAATTAAAGGTGCATCACCAAATTAATTTTGCGAAAATTCAAACCTACCTTGTATCCCCTACGACATGCTAGCTCGTTTATGCGACTTCAGCATGTGTTTTTTTGTGTGAAATCACACACTACATATTACGACATAAACGAGCCGCATTTGCGATCGGCTAAATCAGTTGAGGCTGGAGTCTTAAATGCCTCGTGTAATTTGATTGCCTACCACAGCAACAAACTTGATATGGCAAATGGCCAACTGCTGCAGTCGCTCACTGCTCTGAAACTTTCAGGTCAGCACGTTGACGAGCTGACCCGGGGGTAGTGGGGTATCTAAGATGTCACAAACGGAGAGGCCGGGGGAGGCCAAGCTTAGATAACCATTAGATTACCATGCTACCATGTAATGGCGCGCAACATGTTATATACGAAAACACATTTAAACCAAACGGGACCATGGCCCAATGGTCGGGGCCATAGCCCAATGGCCCCCTAAATAGCCATTGTCCGGTATAGGGAGGGGCGGTCCCCCCCGGGTGTAGGGTTCTGGAGGCGCCAATTTGATAACCAGATGAACTCACCCAGCAAGCATGTTGCGTCATGAAATCACGACCTGTTAAAATACGAAGTGGCTTATTTGGTGTTTATCGGTAATGTTAACTGTACCGATCTGGATGGAACCGCACTTTCCACAGAGTTCTGCGACTGCAGGCTGCTTCTTGAAAGTGTGCTGAAGATTCTTTTAAAGCTGGTTTCATTCGTCGAGCCTTACGGACACATATGTTCCCGAATTTGCGCGTCACACTTCTGATCTCGACTGTATTGTCAGCTGCAAACTGCGAATGCTCTTTCAATACGTTAAGCTGATTCTTACGTACCCATGAGCATCAGTGGGACTTGTTCGCTGACCATCCTCACCATAGCGAATGAGACATCAGGGAAGACCAGCTTTGATCAACTCATTAATTGTTGGTATGTCAAAGCGAGATAAGCCCTACTGGCGTAGGCGTGTGCGAGTCTGCGTGCGTACGTGCATGCGTGCCTGTGTGCATTTACTGATTTTTTATTGATTACTTGTTCTAATATTGATTATTGTGGATTTTTTGGACGATTCATGATAAACTGGAATAATAGAATAATATAAACTAGGAATAAATATTCAGAGTGTTTTTCCGTGTGTTTTTGCGTGCGTGTGTGTGCGTGTGCGTGCGTGCGTGCGTGCGTGTTTTACTATTTTTGTAGAAAAGGTAAGTAAAAAACAGGTAAAACTGTATTTTGACCAGTAACAATGTACAATAACTGTAGAAACCGATAGATGTGTGTTTTTTACCTTGCTATTTTGAAGAGGCGGTTTTACCGCAGTAAAAACTGTTTTTACCACATGGTGGCAACAAACTGCCAACTCTAAATACTGTACGGAAACGGGAGCTGCGGTGTCATGGAATATAATTATACTTCAACCAATTGTCTATTTAAGAATGCACCGATTGGCTATAAATAAATCGAAACTATTTCAGAACCTCCCTTTTCTAAACCCCGAGGACGGGCCTGGCACGCGCTCGCACACGCGCAAGCATGCGCACGCACACGCGCACGCGCACGCCGAAGATTGAACCTGTACCAATAAATTCAGGTATCATAGTTTAACTGCTCGCCGGAATTATGCGGAATGTTTGACTAGCGCGATGTCAGCCGACATTTTACGCGATGTCAGCCGACATAGTACGCGATGTCAGCCGACATATTACGTTCCCGAGGTATGAAATTAAGAAAATGTAAATAATTCTTCGTGTCGGTTTACGATGTTGCGTGGAATTGCTGAACGAATCGGTCGATGCAAATTACAGTAAACGGCCGACCTTGGAGTAGCTACGGGATAATAAGGTCATGTCCTTGACTTAATGGAAACCATCAAATAAATTAGGTTACACTGAATTAGGACTTCTATCGGCTTTCTAGCAATGCACAGTTCTTCCCGTCAACAATACCATTCGTCACGTAGCGTCCTCCAGCAGTATATATAAATATGTGTGTGTGTGTGTGTGTGTGTGTGCGTGCGTGCGTGCGTGCGTGCGTGCGTGCGTGCGTGCGTGCGTGCGTGCGTGCGTGACCAACCACGACCAACCAAGAACTGTACGGCTCCCTCCCACGGATCACCGCCATCGTGAGACAACGGCGTCTTCGTCTGGCAGGTCATGTAATGCGTCATGACGAAGCAGCCAACAAAGTCCTGCTCTGGAAGCCCGATGGCCCTCGGAGAAGAGGTCGACCAACTACAACTCTGTAAAATGTCCCAGAGAAAGAAACGAAACTCAGCGGGACAAATCTACTACCTGCAAGAAGAACCGAAACCACTGGAAGGAAATCATCATGTCACCACATTCACACTGTCCGTGTTATGTATGTCAATGAATAGCTAAGGGCAATGTTGGATTGGTTTATATGCGTAAAGGGGAGGAGCAGTATAAGCACTTACATACATATCAGCTGAGATTTAGCCATTGAACCCTTTAATCAATCATACATACATTATCAATGACTTACGATTATTTGAAGTCATGAGTCAATTACATGGGATAACTGATCTCTTGATCAGCTTCAGATGATCGATATATATATATATATATATATATATATATATATATATATATATATATATATATATATATATATATATATATATATATATATATATATATATATATATATATATATATATATATATATAACTTTGTCTAAAACTCATGTATATACATTTCAGTAAATTGTAATTCGCCTCTGTATGGCCCAACAAATTTGACAAAATAAAATGACTTGCTTGTTTTTCCTAATATTTTCTGTTTGTGTACTGCGTCGCTTGTAGGTTAATATGCTTGGTTAATCTGATAGGTTAATATGCTTGGTTAATCTGATAGGTTAATATGCTTGGTTAATCTGATAGGTTAATATGCATGGTGAAATTGCCCTAACGCTATGGGATGAACATCTACCCCCCCCCCCGTACATAATTATACGGACGCCCCTGGCATTGCTGTGCAGTCTCCCACACTTAGATGCACTTTGTAGTTGAAACTGTACAGACTTGAAAAGCATGGAATGATAAAATAATATAAACTAGGAATACATATTCAGGGTGTGTCTTTTTCCGGAAAACCCTATTTTGTAGGGAAGGTAGTCAAACACTGGTATAACTGTGTTTTGACCAGCAACAATGTACAATAACTGCCGGTGTCACATCTAATAAGTACCCCCATATACCTACCCCCCGGCCATTATTATGTAGATAATAACTACCCCAAGGTCATCATTATCTAGGTAATAATGACCCCCGCCATGTAAATATGACCCCCTTGGATGTCATAATTTGCGGAAGCAACAATGACTAAAAGGTGCAATGCCTGGAACGAGAACTGTTCTTCTTCGTGTGCAATACCAATTGTTTCACTTCTAGTATGAAAAACTTATTATGTTCCTGATTTTGATTATATTATATCACATACGCACGCACACACGCACGCACGCACGCACGCATGCACGCACGCACGCACGCACGCATGCACACAGACATACACGTATTGTACTGAGCAATGTCTTCTACATGTGGGTCAAAATTATATGAATTATATGAAAAATTACCCCCGGGGTTGATTATATATATGTGTGTGTGTGTGTGTGTGTGTGTGTGCGTGTGCGTGTGCGTGTGCGTGTGCGTGTGCGTGTGCGTGTGCGTGTGCGTGTGCGTGTGCGCGTGCGCGTGCGCGTGCGCGTGTGCGGGTGGGTGGGTGAGTGGGTGGGTGCGTGCGTGCGTGCGTGCGTGCGTACGTGCGCATGTGCGTGTGCGAATTCCCTGATGCTTAAATTGCTGGACCAGAAATGGTATTTCCGGTAGTGTCGAACAATGGCCTCTATTTGCATGTATGGGCGACACACAGTTTGCCATTGGCCAGTCAATTCGCTTTTCCTGAATGATATTAACGGCAAAGAAGAAGAATACATTTGGATCTTTTGTACATAGTCATTGCTGTGCTATAAGTATGCAGGCCTTCACAGACATACCGTGCTGTAATAGATCTGCCGCGTTCTTTGCCGGGCTTAAGATTTCCCAGAGGTACCCTCTCCCACTGCAAGTATTGATATCCTCTGTCTCTCATTCCCGTGTTTTCCTCCACGTTTAGACAACTTGGAATCGATATCTTATTCGATGCAGCGAAGTTCGCTGATATTATTTGTCATCCGAAAACATATCTGGCAATTATGCGCATAAATTAGCAGTTTATAAGTTTCCGTTACTCATGAAATATTACTACAAGAAATTGTCGATAATTTGCGCACAGAAATGATGTAACGAATATATAACGAATTTGCTTTGATGTCACCATAACATTTCAAAACGGATGTCCGACGATTCGTAGAGCACGGAAGCCACTTCTGCGTCAAAATTAATGTTGTTCTTCGCGACAGAAACATTCGGTGATAATGATCTATCGTCATCCGTCAAGATTCCGTAGTAAGCTTACAAACAACGGGGATTTTCAAAGCGCCGGTAGTACAATGAAACATTCGTGGCGGTGTCTCAAAGCGCCCATTAGTCTCATATCATATTTACGCTCCAAATACAAGACCACATCATAATCGCCGTTTCGACGGACATCCCAAGAAGAATGTTGGACTTAGTAGTGACGACCCTTGCTCTTTATTTTCCTGAATGAACTTTCTACATTTGTTTAACCGTTTTGGTTGTGTTTGTTGATTTTCCTGCCTACACCGTTTGACAGTATTTGCGAGAATGCTGCCAAGGTTGGTATAACTGGCACTGGTAAGTGACTCCATCGGGCGCTGATTCTACTTGTTAAATCTGTCGACGTTACACCTGTTGGTACGTTATGAATGGGCAAATGAATAGAATCATATTTCTGCTAAACCGTGCACTCCTTTAGAAAACCGCACAGGGTTTAAGCCTGACAGAGACGTCACGACGCGCCACAGCGTCTCGGCGACAATTTGTCTCAGACTCGGAGACAAGTTGTCGGCGACAAGATGCGTCGCCGACTCCTTCTGCCCAGGGGAGGGGGCCATACACGTCACGATGCGACTCGCGTTGCCGACAGCTTGATGCACGCACTCCTGGTTGTAGTGGCAGGAACTACAGCCACTGCCCAGCGGAACATTGTGGAACTACACGAAAATGACGGTTCTGTCAGCGTAGCAATGGAGAACTCTGGTTTTTAACTGCTCGTACCAAGTTATATGTCATTAATGATGCTGGACGAAGCAGTGGATTTTGGAGCATGAAGAAAAGGGCACGTTTAACGACACTGTACTAGAACTTAGTTTGAACAGCGACTAGTAATTTCAGGGTTATCAATTAACTTTTCCCCGCGTTCAAGTCAACCTGTGGCATTGTCTGGGTTTGCTTTACAGACAGTTCCGCCATTACGACGAGACTCCTGATTGGTCAAGGGCTGCAAGACATTTCAGGAGGCAAAAAACCCATCGCAGACGAGTCGCCGACGAGACCGTTCCGGCATACACGTCACGACACGACTCGTCTCCGACAACCCGTTTTTAATATCAAATATGTTTAATATTTCACGACGCGACAAAAACTGGTTAAAGACTGTCTTCGACAACAGCGTCGCGTCGTCAGAATGCATACACGTCACGACAAACTCGTCGGCGACTCAAGAAGTTGTCGTAGACCTGTGGCGTCGTGACGTTTATGCTGGGTTACACTATGTTGTTGACACCATTACCGTCAAAACAGTCACATATTTTCCACTTTATCGCCGAATGCGACGTTGCCGGTGGCCTGGATTTACGCCTACAATTTACTTAATTCAATGCTCTTTGAGTGTACTTAATTCACAGAAAATAAATTCACTAACCGCAAGAAAGCGGCGATATTCAGAGTACTACCTAAAGAAGTAACGTAAATGTAAGTGAATTTCAGTTTTAGTTCCTGGAGTCAACACACCAACATCCGCGGCCTGGCGACTCGGCTCACTTAGGTTTACAGAAACTGCACTTAGGACTAACTACGTTTTCCGTTAACCGGATAAAAGGTCGACAACAAGATAAAAGGTCGACAACAAGAGCTCCACGTAGAAAAAAGAGCCTTGTTATAGTACAGCGTAACTAGTGGACAGACAACGGACTACTTGATGAAACCTAGATTTCGTCTTTCTCTCGTTTAGATATTTTAAAGTATCATTTGAGTAGCACCGTAATAGCACAGTAGCACAGTAATAGTAGAGTGGTGTTATCTCGGCGGACTGAATGCAGGATTACCCGTGGCGAATTTAGTGGGGTGACGGTATTGGGTCATGACCCCCTTTTGCTTATTTTTTTGGTTTTTGCACTAACCTGTCGTGCTACTACCTGGTAGCATGGTAAACTAATTAAGTCTAAGCTTGCCCCCTCCACCCTCCCCCGGCCTCCACTTTGCGAGATCCTAGTTACGCCACAGAGGGTCATCAGTGTTCGGTCCTGGTGTTGATAGACAAAGTATCTGCCAAACCGGTCAGGCAACAACCGTTCTCAGAATTTTCAACGTGAAATTCGAATATGATATGCTTTAAATTAGTCTGATAGAGTTGAACGACTATGACACTTGCATGCCTTCGATCAGCTTCACTCGCTGGGTACTCGCTAGATGGCAGCACAATCACGAAGGATACCCGGCAAAGGTTCCGTTTAAGGTGGCCGACTACCCTGAATTAAAAGTAATGAAAATTATATTTTAAAGTATCTGACATAGTAACAGCTACGTCAGTAGCAACCTGAGCAAAACACTGCTCTGATCATAATCAGTCATAACACGATATTTATTTACTATTAAAATGTAAAAACTTGTATAAGTGTAAGATGTCAAATGTGCAAAACAGCAATATTATTACTTACAACAAATTTATTATTTTATGTATTTAATTATGTCGTAGTAAAACCAAATGTTAGCTCAATTTCGACAATATTCAATATTTGACACACCAGGAGTAATGTCACTTCAATAAAACTTGTTCATTTATTATTTCTCTCAATAAAGAGTCAAAACAAGTTGGGGTTCCAGTGCAAATATTTGAAATATATGACAAAGTAACAGATACGTCAGCAGCAAAATTAGAAAAACTGTTATCAAAACCCAAATTTTACCATCAAGGAGTAATGCCGTTTCAGTAAAAGTTGGCCGAAATGTTAATTTATTATTCATCTCTATATACATGGAAAAAAATATTAAAGTGCCGCGCACAAAATTATGGTTTGCTGTCTCAGATTCACACTAGTTCAAAACAAAACATTCTGCAAAGAATTTACGTTTGAATTACGAGTAATATGTATTCTAATGTCTTCGGGTCTTAATATGTTCTCTTGCAAAACATGTATTATTTATGTTTATTATTGGCCTATAGAACATAGTTTCAATTATTGACAGTATAACGTTTGTGTTGATTTCATGTTACGATTACGATGCGCAGTTACCTTAATTTCAGAGTAGTCGGTCACCTTAACAGAATCAGCCGTTTAGTTGAATCAAGTATATTGACTGGGACGGAAACTTTCCAAATTCCCGATGTATTAAAATCAGCCGCTTAATATAATTGCTTAGACCCGAAGTGGTTCTGTTAGCGGAGTCTGCTGTATTAGGGGAGACCGGGGCTAGTTGTTACAATTTTCAGTTAAAGTCACTTTTTGTGAAAAGTACGTTAGATGCATTATTTCTGTCAAAGTATACATTAAATATATTATTAGTGTTAATAAAATTTACCATTGATATTCCATATTGTAGTTAGGTAGATATGTGAAGTTTCCCAGGCGCGATAGAATGTAACAACTAGCCCCGTAAGCGGGGCACATTGTTACAGCAAGGAAAGCGTGGATCGCAAAGCAAGTGTCACTCATGCATGTTACTATTATTACATTAATTGGAATATACACATTTATACATCTTATACACATTGTGCAAAACATTGTAGGTGTCAACAGCTTCGTATATTAGGCTTTTAATTTTTAGTTTCGAAAGGGGAGTTAGTTAGCAAGATTGAACAAGGTTGTCATAAATGTTGTTGTTTCAGTGCGTGACAAATTACTTACTTACTTAATCCTCTTGGCCCCTTCAGGAGCATAGGGCGTCAACCATGTTTCTCCACCTCACTCTCTTCTGGGCTATAGCTTTGGCCTCTTGCCAGGTGACCCCCACATTTTCAAGATCTCGTAGTGTGGAGCGTCTCCAGTTGATTTTTGGCCTTCCTTGTCTTCTCTTTCCTTGTGGGTTATAGTCCAGTGCTTGTTTGGTTGTATTTGTTGGATCTTTACTGAGTGTGTGGCCAATCCAGCTCCATTTTCTCCTCTTGATTGTAGTGCTTATTTCTTCCTGTTTGGTTTTTATTCCAGAGCTCTTTATTTGATATTTTGTTAGGCCATCATACCTTAAGGATGTATCGGAGGCGACTGTTGATGAAAACTTGGAGTTTGTTGTTGAGAGACTGAGTAGTTTTCCACGTTTCACAGCTAAAGAGAAGAACTGGTTTAACGTTGGTGTTGAAAATGCGGATCTTAGTGTTTATGGATAGCTGGGAAGAGAGCCATACATGGCGTAGGGTTCTGAAGGCATGGCGAGCTTTATTTATTAGCTCCACATCTTTGTCAGCTCCGCCATTTGTACTGATGTTGCTCCCGAGGTAGATGAAGTCTTGTACTTCTTCAACAGTACCACTTTCTAGTGAGATGGGTTCGGAGGATCTGCTGTTGACTTTCATCACCTTTGTCTTTCCCACATTGATCTTAAGACCCAGTTGGCTGCTTTTTCCTTGAAGCTTTTCTGTTTTTTGTTGCATGTGTTTATGGGTTTCTGAGAGTAGTGCTAGATCATCTGCAAAATCCAAGTCTTCTAGTTGTGAGAACAAGTTCCACTGGATCCCAGTACGATGGTGTTCTGTGGATCTTTTCATTGTCCAGTCTATGGCTATCAGAAAAAGCAGTGGAGATAGAAAGCAGCCCTGTCGTACTCCAGTTCCAATCTGGAAGCCTTCTGAAACTTGTCCATTAATGATGACATGACCAGTGAAACCTTCGTACATGTTCTTTATTAGGGTTACAAATTTTGTGGGTAAACCATAATGCCTCAGGAGCTTCCATAGAACTGTCCTATCTATACTATCAAATGCTTTTTCGAAGTCCACAAAGTTTATGTAAAGGGAGCTCTGCCATTCAATGCATTGTTCAACGATAATCCTTAGTGTAGCAATGTGATCTGTGCAGGATTTTTCCTTTCTAAAGCCAGCTTGTTCCTTTCTTAGCTTCTTGTCAACTGTTTCTTGTATCCTATCCAGGATGATACGGCAGATAATTTTACTGGGCACTGATAGAAGCATGATCCCTCTCCAGTTTTTACATTCACTGAGGTTCCCTTTCTTGTGGATTGTAACTAGCATACCTGTCTTCCATTCAGTTGGTATTTCCTCTTTATCCCATATCTCATTTAGCACGCTGTATAAAACATCTGTGGTGGCCCCAATATCAGCTTTTAAGACATCAGATGGTATATTGTCAATTCCAGGTGCTTTGCCTAGCTTCAGCTTTTTGATGGCTCTCTTGATCTCCTCTTTGGATATCCTACCACAATTAATGTTAAGGTCTTCATTTGTTTCCTCGATGTCTGGGATTGAATCTGGTGGAGGCCTATTCAAGATATCTTGGAAATATTCTTTCCAGCGTTGTAACTGTAAAGATTCCTTAGTGAGAAGGTTTCCCTGTTTGTCCCTGATGGGGCGACAAGTGCTCTTGTTCTTCCCTGCTAGCTGTCTGGTGATCTTGTATAACTCTCTGGAGTTGTTTTGCCTAGCTGCGATCTCAGCCTCGTTTGCTAGTTTTTCGACATATGTTTTCTTGTCCCTCTTTGTCTTCTTTTTAACTGTTTTGTTTCTTTCCTGGTATTCCTGCTGCAGTTTTTTTCCTTGTGTCATCTGCTTCCTTGTGGAGTTTCATTTTAGTCTCCCTCCTTGCCTCAATAGCTTCCCAGGTGTCGTCTGTAATCCAGTCCTTCCTCCTAGCTTCCCAGCAGCCTAGGACTTGTTCACAGGTGTCTGTAGTTGCATTCTTGCATCTTGCCTACTTTTCATCAATGTTTTTCCTCTTCCAATGCTTGGAACCTGTTCCGTAGTGTGATTCCCAGTTTCTGTCGTATTTTAGTATTTTGAAGTTTTCTTATCTCAAACCTTCTTTGTACCTTGTTATCCGTCTTCTTCTTTGCTGCTAGCTTCATCCTAAATTCACCCACAAGGAGGTGGTGGTCGGAGTTAATGTCAGCTCCTCTTTTCACTCTGACGTCTAGAAGCACTCTCCTCCATTTCTTGGTGATTGTTATGTGGTCAATTTGGTTTTCCGTCTTTAGATCTGGGGATATCCATGTGGCTTTGTGTGTAGGCTTGTGTGGAAAGAGAGTTCCTCCGATTATCAGTTCATTGAGAGTACAGAAATCTGCAAACAGGAGACCGTTCTCATTCATCTGTCCCAGACCTTCTTTCCCCATTGTGCCTCTCCAATTGTCATTATCCTTTCCAATCTTGGCATTCATATCCCCCATAACAACTGCGTGACAAATACAACTACATAAGAGTCTTGTGTAACAAACACAATGACATTGCAGTCTTGTGGAACAAACGCAACCACACAACAGCCTTGTTTGACACATACAACAACATAACAGCCTTTTGGAATAAGTACAACCAAAAAACAACATCCTTGTATGACATATACAACCACATAACATCCTTGCATGACACATACTATCACATAACAGCCTTGTATGACACATAAAACCACATAACAGCCTTGTGTAACAAACACAACCACATGACAACCTTTTGGAACACACACAACCACATAACAACCTGGTATGACACATACAACCACGTAACAGCCTTTTGGAACACATACAACCACATAACAACCTTGTATGACACATACAACCACATATCAGCCTTGCGTAACAAATGCAACCACATAACAGCCCTGCGGAATAAACACAACCACATAACAGCCTAGTGGAACAAATACAACCACATAGCAGCCTTGTGTAACAAATACAACCACATAACAGCATTGTCGAACAAATACAACCATAAATCTGCCTTGTGGAACAAATACAACCACATAACAGCCTTGTGTAACAAATACAACCACATAACTGCCTTGTGGGACAAATACAACCAAACAACATCCTTGTGTAACAAATACAACCACATAACTGCCTTATGTAACAAATACAACCACATAACTGCCTTATGTAACAAATACAACCACATAACAGCCTTATGGAATAAATACAACCACATAACAGCCTTATGGAATAAATACAACCACATAACAGCCTTATGGAATAAATACAACCAAACAACATCCTTGTGTAACAAACACAACCACATAGCAGTGTTGTGTAACAAATGGGGAGAGTATGAAGCAGGTACATGACACGTGTTGTCCGTAGCTACTAATATATGCTAATCAAACAGTGGCGGTGGCGTAGGCACGTACAGGCCGCCGCACACGTAGGCACGTACAGGCCGCCGCACACGTAGGCACGTACAGGCCGCCGCACACGTAGGCACGTACAGGCCGCCGCACACCTCACGACGCGACGGCAACTCGATCGTCGCCGACAGATTGTCGACTCTACGTGTAGTGTGTGGCGCTTCACGTCGTGTCTATGACTGTCGTCGATTTCCGCACACTGCACGACGTGCATTGTGCGGCACTCAACGACGATCGGTCTACGGTCATGTAGTCGTAGATACTGCACTGAGTCTACGGTCATGTAGTCGTAGACACTGCACTGAGTCTACGGTCATGTAGTCGTAGACACTGCACTGAGTCTACGGTCATGTAGTCGTAGACACTGCACTGAGTCTACGGTCATGTAGTCGTAGACACTGCACTGAGTCTACGGTCATGTAGTCGTAGACACTGCACTGAGTCTACGGTCATGTAGTCGTAGACACTGCACTGAGTCTACGGTCATGTAGTCGTAGACACTGCACTGAGTCTACGGTCATGTAGTCGTAGACACTGCACTGAGTCTACGGTCATGTAGTCGTAGACACTGCACTGAGTCTACGGTCATGTAGTCGTAGACACTGCACTGAGTCTACGGTCATGTAGTCGTAGACACTGCACTGAGTCTACGGTCATGTAGTCGTAGACACTGCACTGAGTCTACGGTCATGTAGTCGTAGACACTGCACTGAGTCTACGGTCATGTAGTCGTAGACACTGCACTGAGTCTACGGTCATGTAGTCGTAGACACTGCACTGAGTCTACGGTCATGTAGTCGTAGACACTGCACTGAGTCTACGGTCATGTAGTCGTAGACACTGCACTGAGTCTACGGTCATGTAGTCGTAGACACTGCACTGAGTCTACGGTCATGTAGTCGTAGACACTGCACTGAGTCTACGGTCATGTAGTCGTAGACACTGCACTGAGTCTACGGTCATGTAGTCGTAGACACTGCACTGAGTCCACGGTCATGTAGTCGTAGACACTGCACTGAGTCTACGGTCATGTAGTCGTAGACACTGCACTGAGTCTACGGTCATGTAGTCGTAGACACTGCACTGAATCTACGGTCATGTAGTCGTAGACACTGCACTGAGTCTACGGTCATGTAGTCGTAGACACTGCACTGAATCTACGGTCATGTAGTCGTAGACACTGCACTGAGTCTACGGTCATGTAGTCGTAGACACTGCACTGAATCTACGGTCATGTAGTCGTAGACACTGCACTGAGTCTACGGTCATGTAGTCGTAGACACTGCACTGAGTCTACGGTCATGTAGTCGTAGACACTGCACTGAGTCTACGGTCATGTAGTCGTAGACACTGCACTGAGTCTACGGTCATGTAGTCGTAGACACTGCACTGAGTCTACGGTCATGTAGTCGTAGACACTGCACTGAGTCTACGGTCATGTAGTCGTAGACACTGCACTGAGTATACGGTCATGTAGTCGTAGACACTGCACTGAGTCTACGGTCATGTAGTCGTAGACACTGCACTGAGTCTACGGTCATGTAGTCGTAGACACTG
The DNA here is from genome assembly GCA_033239005.1 of Lamellibrachia satsuma. Classification (NCBI taxonomy): domain Eukaryota; kingdom Metazoa; phylum Annelida; class Polychaeta; order Sabellida; family Siboglinidae; genus Lamellibrachia; species Lamellibrachia satsuma. The sequence continues at coordinate 162,302 of BSQZ01000076.1, read as the reverse complement.
CACTGAGTCTACGGTCATGTAGTCGTAGACACTGCACTGAATCTACGGTCATGTAGTCGTAGACACTGCACTGAATCTACGGTCATGTAGTCGTAGACACTGCACTGAGTCTACGGTCATGTAGTCGTAGACACTGCACTGAGTCTACGGTCATGTAGTCGTAGACACTGCACTGAGTCTACGGTCATGTAGTCGTAGACACTGCACTGAGTCTCCGGTCATGTAGTCGTAGACACTGCACTGAGTCTACGGTCATGTAGTCGTAGACACTGCAATGAGTCTACGGTCATGTAGTCGTAGACACTGCACTGAGTCTACGGGCATGTAGTCGTAGACACTGCACTGAGTCTACGGCCATGTAGTCGTAGACACTGCACTGAGTCTACGGCCATGTAGTCGTAGACACTGCACTGAGTCTACGGCCATGTAGTCGTAGACACTGCACTGAGTCTACGGCCATGTAGTCGTAGACACTGCACTGAGTCTACGGCCATGTAGTCGTAGACACTGCACTGAGTCTACGGCCATGTAGTCGTAGACACTGCACTGAGTCTACGGCCATGTAGTCGTAGACACTGCACTGAGTCTACGGCCATGTAGTCGTAGACACTGCACTGAGTCTACGGCCATGTAGTCGTAGACACTGCACTGAGTCTACGGCCATGTAGTCGTAGACACTGCACTGAGTCTACGGCCATGTAGTCGTAGACACTGCACTGAGTCTACGGCCATGTAGTCGTAGACACTGCACTGAGTCTACGGCCATGTAGTCGTAGACACTGCACTGAGTCTACGGCCATGTAGTCGTAGACACTGCACTGAGTCTACGGTCATGTAGTCGTAGACACTGCACTGAGTCTACGGTCATGTAGTCGTAGACACTGCACTGAGTCTACGGTCATGTAGTCGTAGACACTGCACTGAGTCTACGGTCATGTAGTCGTAGACACTGCACTGAGTCTACGGTCATGTAGTCGTAGACACTGCACTGAGTCTACGGTCATGTAGTCGTAGACACTGCACTGAGTCTACGGTCATGTAGTCGTAGACACTGCACTGAGTCTACGGCCATGTAGTCGTAGACACTGCACTGAGTCTACGGTCATGTAGTCGTAGACACTGCACTGAGTCTACGGCCATGTAGTCGTAGATACTGCACTGAGTCTACGGTCATGTAGTCGTAGACACTGCACTGAGTCTACGGCCATGTAGTCGTAGACACTGCACTGAGTCTACGGTCATGTAGTCGTAGACACTGCACTGAGTCTACGGCCATGTAGTCGTAGACACTGCACTGAGTCTACGGCCATGTAGTCGTAGACACTGCACTGAGTCTACGGTCATGTAGTCGTAGACACTGCACTGAGTCTACGGTCATGTAGTCGTAGATACTGCACTGAGTCTACGGTCATGTAGTCGTAGACACTGCACTGAGTCTACGGCCAATATATATTATATATTTATATTAAATATAATAATAATAATAATAGGGTTAATGGTCATACGTACGAAAATAAATAAATCAGTCAATTCCTAATATATATATATATGGGTCTATGCTATTTCATTGTCATTGGGTAGTAGTAAGATATATTAAACGAGTTTACATGTCTGATGCAGACAAATTAAGCTACCAATGAAGCAGTTCAAGCTACGCACGTGCGTGTGCATGCGTGCGCGCGTGCGTGCTAATTTCATTGTGTATAATAGCGGTAACGCCAAACGGGCGGGGGCCTGCACTGATCAGTGGCCCGCTTTTGCCCGTTGTTGTACACACGAACAACTTTCAACGACACTGGGCACTGTGCATCCAGACTAACTTACTGACCTATAGGTCCACTTAAAAATACGTTAACATTTGGAGAGAGAAACAAGTTTAATTCTTCTCATTCCAAGTTTCTATAATCGTGAACGTGTCGACCATCACTGCATTCCAAGTTTCTACAATCGTGAACGTGTCGACCATCACTGCATTCCAAGTTTCTACAATCGTGAACGTGTCGACCATCACTGCATTCCAAGTTTCTACAATCGTGAACGTGTCGACCATCACTGCATTCCAAGTTTCTACAATCGTGAACGTGTCGACCATAACTGCATTCCAAGTTTCTACAATCGTGAACGTGTCGACCATCACTGCATTCCAAGTTTCTACAATCGTGAACGTGTCGACCATCACTGCATTCCAAGTTTCTACAATCGTGAACGTGTCGACCATCACTGCATTCCAAGTTTCTACAATCGTGAACGTGTCGACCATCACTGCCTTCCAAGTTTCTACAATCGTGAACGTGTCGACTATCACTGCATCAGTCCTAACAAAGGCATTCAATATATGATTACAAGAAAGGTTTTTCTCTCTCACGTAATGGGTTAAACGTGTACACGCCTTATAACATAAATAGAAGTCGATCCATCACGACAGCCAGGTCAGGGGTCGTTTCAAGAGACTGTAAGGAGGTCCTTAATTTTTAACAATTTGCTATTAGGAAATATGTTAGGTCAATTATTCTGATGCATCGCCCATAGACAGCAAGCAAGTTTCTCTCTATCAGCTCACTGAACAAGTTAATTGGATGTTTGAGGAAGTATGGGTTAAATTAGATCCTTGAATTACGTGTTAGTAAAACGACCCGCTGTGTATGTATAGTGCCCCCCCCCCACTCCGACACGCTTGACTGCCGACGTTCGTGTCCAGTGGTGACCTGCTGTCTGAGCTACACGAGCCGCCAGCCAAAAGGTGACTATATCAGCGTGCGTACTGTGACAATCTACATAAATACTCGGTGGAGCGGAAAGAGTTATTTAGGCCCCTAGGTTGCAACGATCGAGACGATGCGATAAAGAACCTCAACAAGCATGGCTCAAATTGGGTCGGGGCTACGTTTATGCAATGCCATAGATTACGCTACGTCCGGTTCACTGAGGGTCCATATACAACCTACGTCGATCTTCTGAATGAAAGAATCTGAATGCTTAAAACACACTTGTTTTACCAATTCTTGTTAAATCTTGTTAAAATTCACTAAACATATTGATTTATGGTTCTTCTAAATGAACACTAACAACATCATATACCCAACATTCGTACTTAATGCTGTGCCATTGGTAGTAAGTGAGCCCGTCACCTTTAGAGTGTGCCAACGTCAACCGCGTCGTGGCGCTAAGGTTGGCCTGACCGATCGACGCGATTCACGTCTCGTCGATATGACGACGCTATGTGAAACATCCGCCTGGTCGACACAGTGACACGACAACCCGCACGATGTAGTTTCACGTTGTGTCAAGCTGACGTCAACTTTGTAAGACAGGTGGCTGAGTGTATTCACTTCTCAGTTGTCGTTTGCTACCGGGAGTAAATGGCCAGTTTGCTGCGAGTACCTCGTGCGGTCGTCGTGGCCGTGGTGCTGTTGACGTGCTCAGGTAAATTGCTCGTGCGTTCGCTCTCACAATACCTGCTGCTCACTTCATCCTGGTTATAAACACATGTATTGTTGACAAGTAAGTACCGTCCACTGCAGTCCTAATAAGATAATATTTTGCTTCTGACATAGTATTGATATTGTTCCTACGAATACTGTTGCTATTGCTGCTGCTGCTACAACTAATGCTATGCTAATGTTACACAAGGTATCACTCACTCACTCACTCACTCACTCACTCACTCACTCACTCACTCACTCACTCACTCACTCACTCACTCACTCACTCACTCACTCACTCACTCACTCACTCACTCACTCACTCACTCACACACTCACAGCCACATAGTCACTCACCCGCTCATGTACGCATTAATCTACACAAATGGTTTGATTAGCCACAAGCCAACACGCAGTGTGATTTACGATCGCTTGTTTTCAGGCGTCGACGGCGAACACCAGCGCCACAACACCGCTGATGACGCAGGTATATATCAGTTATTGTAAATTAATAAAATACACGTCTACATTGAAGCCATTTTCTTACTGTACCACAGGCGAATGAAAATTTATTGTCATTTGAAACAACTGATTGTCATTTATTTGTCGTTTGTCAGTTTTGAGAACCAGTTGTGCAGACGCGTTGGTGATATAAATAGGTTGCCTATTTAACAAACAAGAGGAGTGCTGCTGGCTCACTGACAACAAATATGTCTGTTATGTAAGTGCAGACGAGGCAACCCATAAAAACTCACAATAGACGTTGGATCTCGGTGTAAATTTCTGTGTTATGCGCGTAGGGCCAACTTACTTGAGCCTTTTCGTGTAACTCAACATGGGTTTAATGGTCAAATCACAGACCTTTCACTTTACATATCCAAAGGGTGTTGGATATGTAAAATGTAAATTCTCTGATTTAAAAAACGAACTATCCTGAAGAATGTTCAGTAGTAATATGTTTCCTGGGTTTTGCAGTACGGTATTCAGCAATGTTACGTTCCAATTCAATTATTAACTACAGTCACCGAAAACCGTCGATATACTGCCTATTCACTCAATCACAAACAGGAAGTCGTTTTAAAGGCCACATTGAGACACCTTCTTTTAATCGACTAAATTAATTTATTTCACACATAAAATACATAATATACGTTGCATATTTTATGTACAAAGTATGCCTCAAACATTTGAACACTAGTGTGTTTTTTTGACATGCCGCTGGTGTTTTTCAGCAGCAAGCGAGCGACTGCTTGACGGGTTGTTGGCTGGGGCCGTCTTTTTCCTGCTGTTGGCAGCGCTCGCCATCGCAATCGCCTGTTACGTCACCAATCGTTGCAAACGTCTCCGCAATAGAGTCTCTGTCTGGCGGAATCGTGGCTA
>BSQZ01000076.1:145000-155000 GCA_033239005.1 Lamellibrachia satsuma | reverse complement strand
ATGCTGCTTTATGTCCTCTGGTTCTACTACCTTCTTTAAGTTTGAAGAACATATTCCTGTCAACATCCTCATAACCATTCACTATTTTAAACACTTCTATTTGGTCTCCTCTTAGTCTCCGGGTGTCTAGTGTTGTCAAACCACATTGTAATAAGTGACTTTTGTAACTAAGGTCTCTCAATTCTGGAATCATTTTAATTGCTCTTCATTGTATTCTTTCTAGCTTGTCTATGTCCTCTTTACGACATGGTCTCCATGCTTGAATACAATATTCCAAATGTGGTCTAACTATTGCTTTGTACAGGGGTACAATTAGCTGTTTCTCCTTATACATGATAGTTCTCCTAATTAGCCCTAGAATTTGATTTCCTTTCGAAGCAGCAATCCCACATTGCTCTGAAACTTTCATGTCAGCACTAAATGTTACTCCTAAGTCCTTTTCTTGTGTGGTTCTACCTAGTACAGCATCCTCCATTTTATATTCTTCGTCCATGTTTCCATGTCCTATGTGTATGCATTTACACTTCCCAAAATTTAATAACATTTGCCATTTTTCTGATCATTTAACTAATTTATCTAGATCATCCTGTAAACTTTATTTATCTGTATCATTAATAACCTTTCTGAATACTTTTGTGTCATCTGCAAATTTGAGTTCTTTGCTAGATATGTCATCCTCCAAATCATTTATATATATTAAAAACAGTATAGGGCCTAACACTGATCCCTGTGGTACCCCACTCAAAACAGATTTCCAGTTTGAAATCTCACAATCTACTATTATTCTCTGTTTTCTGTGTGTAAGCCACTTTTCTATCCAGTTGATTACATCATTACTTATGCCATGGGCTTTTAGTTTAAGTAACAATCTTTGATGTGGCACTTTATCAAAAGCTTTCTGAAAATCTAAGTAGACAACATCCACTGGTGACCCGTCATCTACCCACTTTGTAATTTCTTCAAAAAACATAAGAGATTAGTTAGACATGACCTTGCTTTTAGGAACCCATGTTGAGATGTATTTATTAATTCATGTTTTACAAGGAATTCCACCATGTGGTCTCTAATTAATATTTCGAGTAATTTACATACAACTGATGTTAAACTAACTGGTCTGTAATTTTCCGGCTTGTTCCTCAATCGTTTCTTAAATAGCGGCGTAATGTTTGCTTCTTTCCATTCTGAAGAAACTATTCCTTCTTCTAGTGACAAATTAAACAATTTTGCAAGTGGTTGACACAGCGAGCAGGTAGATGAAGCCCCTCATGGAGGACCTATGTTACTACTGTGAGCAGATAGACGAAGCCCACGAATGGAGGACCTATGTTACCACAGCGAGCAGGTAGATAAAGCCCATGAGTGGAAGACCTATGTTACCACAGCGAGTAGGTAGATAAAGCCCATGAGTGGAACACCTATGTTACCACAGTGAGTAGGTAGATATAAGCCCATGAATGGAAGACCTATGTTACCACAGCGAGCAGGTAGCTAAAGCGCATGAGTGGAAGACCTATGTTACCACATTGAGTAGGTAGATAAAGCCCATGAATGGAAGACCTATGTTACCACAGCGAGCAGGTAGATAAAGCCCATGAGTGGAAGAGCTATGTTACCACAGCAAGGAAGTAGATAAAGCCCATGAGTGGAAGACCTATGTTACCACAGTGAGGAGGTAGATAAAGCCCACGAATGGAGGACGTATGTTACCACAGCAAGCAAATAGATAAAGCCCATGAGTGGAAGACCTATGTTACCACAGTGAGGAGGTAGATAAAGCCCACGAACGGAGGACGTATGTTACCACAACGAGCAGGTAGATAAAGCCCATGAGTGGAAGACCTATGTTACGACATGAATAAAGAGTAAGAAAGTAATTGAAAACAGAATAAAGTTTAAAATGGGTTTACCAAGTTATTTTACATAAGAAGGCGTAGTCTTGTATGGACAGTACGATGGAAGCGAACAAAGCGCATATTAACTGAGCGGTCGCTTGACGTCACACATTTGCTGTGCTCGGCAAGCGTGTCGTCACTTTGATCACGAGACATATTAACTGAGCGGTCGCTTGACGTCACACATTTGCTGTGCTCGGCAAGCGTGTCGTCACTTTGATCACGAGACATATTAACTGAGCGGTCGCTTGACGTCACACATTTGCTGTGTTCGGCAAGCGTGTCGTCACTCTGATCACGAGACACCACATCCGTGCACCAAGTGTTAAATTACACCGAACGTCCATCATGTACAAAACCATTCCAACCGATCCCTGTTTGCGTATCACGCGACAGGTCGTCAGACGTATCGTCAATATTAAGTAATGCGGCTATCTTCTTTTTATAAGTAGGACGCTTTGCTTGGCCGGCGGCATCCCTCCGCGACAGCCTCAGCAGGCAGTAGAGGTTGTTGCCGGGACACGAAGCGGTAGTTCGGGCACAAGCGGTTGTGCACGTACTTCTGCTCTCTACGACCTCATACGCGTTGTTAGCGCCATGGCTCGGGCGGGCCGAACAGGCGCTAACGGCAACGCCCTCAAGTGGGCGTCGACAGCGACCTCGACCCGGAGCGTGGCGAGCGGCTAGCCGCTCACCGTTCGCGTGCTGTTGCAACCAACAGCTATACGCTCGGACGTACTTGGTGTTGAGGTCAAGCAGACGAAATCCAGCTGGCTTAAAGATTAAGTAATTTGGTCGACGCCGGCAAAGCCGACATCACCGAACTGCTAGATATGTTGCTATTTGACTGAGTGGCTGGTTTCTGGGGGCGGCCGTCTAAGACCGGCTGGTCGTCCGAGAGGCTTCTCTCAACCCGCATGGTTTCGATGGAATGATGCTCGTTGTCTGGAGATACCACTGTTTCGCTGTCACTACTGGAAGGCAACACATATAATGCAGATAACATTATATTTGTTTTTGTCGTTGCTATTGCAGTTGTTGTAGCTACTGCCAAAGTTGTGGTTGCTACTGCCGTAGTTATAATTCCTAGTGCGGCTGTTGTTGTTGCTATTGCCGTCGTTGTGGTTGATGCCGATGAAACTGGACTGGTTTTTTGCAGATACAACAAGTTCGGTTGTTTCATGTGCTAGTACAATCTTTTCTCGAACAAGTCTCTGGCATACCACACAATCCCAGAATACATCATGGCACTGGCGTACCGCATGGCTCCATCATAACCAAGGGCTCCAATAATACTATGATAAATGATGTGCGAGACACGTCGCTATGTTCCAGAAAGAATGCCCGGAGACTGACACCAGTAGATCTGCCATGTGCTGAACCAGGCCGACCCGTCGTCAGCAGCTGTCAAAAAAGTGTCGTCCATTACGAGTCAGGACTGCCATGACGTGCCATATCACAGCTTTCAAACACAATGCACCAGGACATGCGGCTGGGTGCTTGCTGACCGACTATGCACGGTTGTTCACTGTACGCGTCCCTCTTTTGTCGCCTGGAGCGAGGTGATGGCCACTACGCCGGACCCTCTTGCGTGTATCACCAAACACATCACTCACAGACCATCCATCGACAAACACTTTGCCGGATTCTTTTGTCGCCCGGAGCCAGGTTATGGCCACCAGGCAGGACCCTCTCGTGTGGATCACCAAACACATCACTCCCAGACCATCCATCGACAAACACTTTGCCGGATTCTTTTGTCGCCTGGAGCCAAGTTATGGCCACTAGGCCGGACCCTCTCGCGTGTATCACCAAACACATCACTCCCAGACCATCCATCGACAAACACTTTGCCGGATTCTTTTGTCGCCTGGAGCCAAGTTATGGCCACTAGGCCGGACCCTCTCGCGTGTATCACCAAACACATAACTCCCAGACCATCCATCGACAAACACTTTGCCGGATTCTTTTGTCGCCTGGAGCCAAGTTATGGCCACTAGGCCGGACCCTCTCGCGTGTATCACCAAACACATCACTCCCAGACCATCCATCGACAAACACTTTTCCGGATTCTTTTGTCGCCCGGAGCGAGGTGATGGTCACCAGGCCGGACCCTCTCGCGTGTATCACCAAACACATCACTCCCAGACCATCCACCGACAAACACTTTGCCGGATTCTTTTGTCGCCCGGAACGAGGTGATGGCCACCAGGCCGGACCCTCTCGCGTGCATCACCAAACACATCACTCCCAGACCATCCATCGACAAACACTTTTCTGGATTCTTTTGTCGCCCGGAGCCAGGTGATGGCCACCAGGCCGGACCCTCTCACGATCCCATCAGGAAAGGTCTGTATCTGGAATAACGGACAAGAGATGGACAAAGGCAGTTACAACTGACCACAACGTACCTATAAGTGTGCATCGCTGTTACCAGTTGCAGCAACATCATCGGTGGTTGTTGTAATAAGGAACTTCCAGCGCCCCGACATCGTCGAGGAAAACAATGATGTCGGCCGTGTATACAATGATGTCGGCCGTGTATACCAAGACATGGAAGATGTACTGGTGTCAGTCTCCGGGCATTCTTTCCGGGCACACAGCGACGTGTCTCGCACATCATTTATCATAGTATTATTGCAGCCCTTGGTTATGAAGGAGCCGTGTAGTACGCCAGTGCCATGATGTATTCTGGGATTGTGTGGTATGCCAGATACTTGTGGTTCGCAGGAGCCGTGGACTACGCTGGAGCCCTGGATAATGCTGGAGCCATGTGGTACGTCATAGCCATGTGGTTCGCCAGTGTCATGATATATTCTGGGATCGAGTAGTATGCCAAAAAAAGTGTGGTTCGACGGAGCTTTGGAGTAGGCTGGTGCCTTACGCCATGCCACAGCCTTGCTGTTCTTCGCCGTCACGAGGAAGGCGTAGCACTCGACACGGTCACGCGGGCCGCCGTGAGTTCCGGCACCGACCTCTAGCCGCATCGCTGCCTTCCGGTGTTTGCAGTTACGGGGCGTCAGATCAACAACACACAGTAACACTATACGTCAAATCACCCGATAGACCCTTTATGTATAAGAACGAACATTGTTACTTAAAACGGTGGTATAATGCTAATCTCAATTGGTGTGATTAGTAACTAACTTTTAACGAAAATTAATTTGTTCCCGCTGGAGTACCAACTTTGGTATTCTAAAGTTAACAACTATTAATTAAGTATGCATTAGCACCATCGGTATATTTAAGGTTGACTGACTAGTAGGAATTAACGAGTCTGCATTAGCAGCTGCAGTATTTTTTAGAGACTTCTGACTATTAGTTGAATATATTTGGCGATGTAGGCCTATATACAACCTAAATAGGACGCAGTATCATAACTTATTTAGGCTATGAGTTATTGGATAATTAATCCTCTCTAAGATAACTGTCCTACTTGTATCAATGTGTGTGAATCAAAAGCAGCGAGTAGTTATTCAGCTGCAGTAATTACGCTGTAACACTGTAGTATAAAGCGAAACAAAAGCTATGGTTGTAGGGCTATGCACCTAAAAGATATTATCAAAACCAACCATGTGCAACTAATATCAAGAATATCACTAACGGTTCGAAATTATTTCATTACACTTTTTATTCAGGAAAATTCACAACGCCATCACTCGCTATAGTAACGCGAGTGAAACTATACTGAAGCATTGCATAGAAATCACCGGCTGAATGTAAACCCATATCATTATTAACGTCACAAAACCACGTGATCGCTTATCGCATTAACTTAGAATTTTACGCGTGCGAGTAAACATCTAATTTTACTTATAAATGTTTTCCAATTTCTTTATTTTGGCATGTAGTACATACAGTATCAAACTTACACACAGAAAAGGCATATTATCTAGTGCCTTGTTGTTATCACCTTTAAACGAACTTTACAAACAGGATCACCCACAAGATGGCGTTGCGGAAATAAAGAATGCAATGCTGTTCGCTAGGTGGCGCTATCGAATTGGCTGGTTCCCAGCGTCCCGCCTGCCTATTTGCTTTGCATTAAATGTATTGGAACATGAATCCATATTAAAAAAAAAAAATAATAATATATATATATATATATATATATATATATATATATATATATATATATATATATATATTTATATATATATATTATTTTTTATTTTTTTTTTTTTTTATATTTTTTTTTTTTTATATATATATATATATATATATATATATATATATATATATATATATATATATATATATATATATATATATATATATATGTATATATATATATATATATATATATATATATATATATATATATATATATATTAGTGTTTTTTTTTTTTTTGTCTCTCACAGAGTGAGATGTGAAATATATATATATATATAAAAAAATATATATATATATATATATATATATATATATATATATATATATATATATATTTTTTTTTTTTTTTTTTATATATATATATATATATATATATATATATATATATATATATATATATATATATATATATATATATATATATATATATATATATATATATATAAAAATAATAATATATATATATATATATATATATATATATATAAACAAGGAAACCACCCCGAAGAGTCTATGTAGTCGTACGCAACAAATCGATTCATTTTCGGCACGATAAACACGATTGATTAAATCATTAGCCAGTGTTTTTACTGAGCGCTGCAAGATATTTTGAAAAATTTTTCTCGTGTAGATACCTCAAAAATATGCAAAAAGCTGTTACTGAAAGCAAAGCACTCGCTATGACATCAACAAACACTTATGCCGTCACTTGTGACGTCACGATACCATACAATGCTATTGTTGCTGACAGGAAACACAAAGGCCTGAATTATGTTGATAGACTTTGTGGCATGAAAGAATATAATCCGCCTAGGCAATCCTGCTTAGCCACATTGTGCAATGCAAGCATGTTCGTGTGAAGAGTAGAGTATCGTGCGCAGGGAAGTTAGCCAAACGAACAAAGCTCACATCAGGCAAAGATAGGCAGTTCAATGTCTTCATCGTACAAGTAAATAATTAGTTGGTAGCCACAACAACCAGATAGTCCTTCACGTTTCAATTTGATCGTATCAACGTCTTACGACGGCGAGTCCCACAGATGTTTGCTAGTAGACATCCAGGCACGCCCGGAACTAAAACAATCAGTGGCATTGATGGTATATCGCAGTGTTTCGTTCTGGTTCTAGGCAGCCATCGTCAAACCACATACTACGTGTGACATCAACCACGGGAAAAGACTCGGCGATGTTCGTGGCAGCCATCTTGAGACGCTACGCAGCACTAAGTGGACACCCTGAAATCGAAAATATTGCAACATTATAACCTCGCCAATTTAGATTTCGCCTTTAAAGGTATATAGTCTGGCGGCTTGTTATCGTAAAATCATGTTATATATTATAAACTACGTCGGTTCTAGCATCTTGACCGCTTACATGTGTTTTAATGAATCACAATGTGTTAATACAATTTGACCGTTATTTGATTAATTTGAATGTTTCGACCCGGCCACACCTTGAGAAAGCCAAGCACAAAACAGACAAGTCCTGACGTGGAACCCCCAAGGCAAGAGAAAGAGGGGGAGAACAAAAAAAACCTGGCGGCGTGACCTCGAGGCAGACATCAAGCAAACAGGGAATGGCTGGCAACAACTGGAGAGGATTGCCCAAGACAGGAGGCGCTGTAGAAATGTTGTGGATGGCCTATGTTCCAGGAGGAGTTAAGGGCCTAAGTAAGTAAGTAAGTAAGTACACCTCTGTAGTTTGTACTATAAAATATGGTTTCACAATAACAACGATCATACTATGTACCATTAAAATACATATACATATAGGAATATGTCTTGCTCATATTGCACCCATTCATGTAAGATATTTTCGCTCTATTACTTCACTGTTAACACAACCAGGAGGCTTTTTGTGTGGCGTATGTGCATGAGTGTATACGAGTATGTGCATGAGTGTATACGAGTATGTGCATGAGTGTATACGAGTATGTGCATGAGTGTATACGAGTATGTGCATGAGTGTATACGAGTATGTGCATGAGTGTATACGAGTATGTGCATGTTTGTCAGTACATAGTATATATGCGTGAGTGCGTGCATGTGTATGAATGCATGTATGTATGTATGTATGTATGTATGTATGTATGTATGTATGTATGTATGTATGTATGTAGGTATATGTATGTATGTGTATATGTGTGTGTATGTGTGTGTATGTATGTATGTATGTACGTACGTAAGTACGCACGTATGCATGTATGCATGTATGCATGAATGTACGTATGTACATGTAAATGTACATACGTACAAACGTACATACATGTATGCATACATTCATACATGCATGCATGCGTACGTAAGTACGCACGTACGTACGTACGTACGTATATATGCACCTGTTTGCATACATATGAAAGCCGCACTCTCATACACCCACTTATGTTTGAATATGTTTAAGCATAATTGGATGCACTGTTTCAATTAGAGAATTATCGCTGTAGAGTTGCCTCATTATACAAGTGACTTGCCTTGTTGAGACATCATTTCTTGTCTCCGTCGTTCCACTCGCAGACGTGATCGAGGCCGTGTCGCTGAAACATCATTGATCTTACATGTTTTAAGCCTTCACAGTTAAGTTCTAATTTAAAGTCGTAGTTTCTTCTAGAACGTTTCCATCGTGACAAAATATTCGTGCGAGAATTTAAAAAAAAATATCTACTCCTTCACTCTATATTCCTACTGTATGTCTTTAGGTTGATGATATCATTCGACTTTGCCTTTTCATTGTGGGTTCCCAAGTTCCCAAGTTCCCCAGCCTCTCGTTGTCGGCTTCCTGCTCGCGGCACAAAACACGTTGTCGACACAGCCCCCGAAACATGACACATCCAGGAGCGGTTTTACTGCACAATTTTAACCTAGGTGAAAAAAATATCCCTCCACGTTATGAGCACGCGACGAGGCGACGTCCTGCAGCGATGTGTAACGACAAACGGGTGGATGCACAACACGTTACACATACATTCAAAGTGACATAATGTATATAGACTGTAACTTAATGTCATTTAAGACACACATTTTTTGTAGGAATATAATCTAGCGTCCGAATCTTCAACACAAATGTGTAAGTTATATTTTGTGTTTTTACTTAGTGGTATTGTAAAAGGAATCATTGTATGACGTCAATATGAATGAATTATCCACTGAGCTGCTAAACAACGACGGTGGATAAATTCGGTAGACTTCCAGAATAAACCCGCCCGCCATCTTCGTATTGCCACAAGCCGTTGCAGCGTTTCACAAATCATCACGTGAACACCAGCAGTAATTTCTCCTAAATGAATTAGATAAAGATAAAAGTGTACTTAATTGATGACACTTTCATTTCTTTTATTCTTTTTCTCGATGTTCTCCGACCAAGATTTTAATATATTAGTTTTTGGTCATTGTCCTTATGCACTTTATTTGTGTCGTTGATTTGCTGTACATATAGATTCAATTCCTGTAGTTCAAGCGTCCTCGGACTTACACCCTGAATGAAACGACCAAGTGGTTGACGCCAATAAAAGACCACTACTCACTCATTATCGTAGTTGTCGTAGTTGTCGTCCGTTTGACTCGGGCCGGTCTGGGGACAACCGTCCTCCGCATCACTCGGGCTCCACGCGTAATTCTGCGTTTCGGCCAAGTACATGCTGCAACACAACCACAATTCAACAACCAAAGCTTAAAGAAAGTGGACGTGTTTCTAGATATAAAAATCTTACTTATTGTTCCAATATACACATATACATATCTAGGTAACATATGAAAGTTAAACGCACCTGAAGTCCAACTTTTTGAGGCGTCTGTTTAGTAGGAACTTTCGATCGTTACATCGTACAACTCTTCGTGTTCTGACTATTTTTCAGATGTCATTGTCACGATAGTACAACAAACTATATCATCGATCGCCAACGACTACTTTACTCTTTTATTGAACTAATGATTTAATTCAAATTAATCAGTTTAATTGTCTACTTTAATGCCAGACATTAATCAATTCCGTCTATA